>JBBDGP010000733.1:3670000-3868470 GCA_037952835.1 Lithobates septentrionalis | reverse complement strand
GGGAAGCAAGGTTGCCTGGAGCTTCCTTGAGGAGGTTGAATTCTATACCTGCTTCCTGTTTCCACCTATAATTACATATATTATTTATTAATCATTTACAACAGGTGGTAACATGGCAATCAGTGTAATAAAGGCCAGGAGCAATAGACATGCCTTGAAAAAGCATTCATACCCCTTGAAATTTTCCACATTTTGTCATGTTACAACTAAAAAAAAGTAAATGTATTTTATTGGGATTTTATGTGATAGATCAACACAAAGTGGCACATAATTGTAAAAAGTGTGATGTGCATTTGTATTCAGACCCCCTGAGTCAATACTTTGTAGAACCACCTTTCTCTGCAATTACAGCTGCAAGTCTTTTTGGGGATGTCTCTACCAGCTTTGCACATCTAGAGAGTGAATTGTTTGCTCATTCTTCTTTGCATAATAAGTTCAAGCTCTGTTAGATTGGATGGAAGCAATTTTCAAGTCTTGCCACAGATTTTCAATTGGCTTTAGGTCTGGACTTTGACTGGGCCATTCTAACACATGAATATGCTTTGATCTAAACCATTCCATTGTAGCTCTGGCTGTATGTTTAGGGTCGTTGTCCTGCTGGAAGGTGAACCTCCGCCCCAGTCTCAAGTCATTTGCAGACTCTAATGCAGCGTACACAAGAGCAGACTTTTCGACCGGACTGGTCCGACGGTCTATCCGACGGACTTTCCCAACGAACGGACTTGCCTACACACTATCACACCAAAGTCTGATGGATTCGTACGTGATGACGTACGACCGGACTAATATAAGCAAGTTGATAGCCAGTAGCCAATAGCTGTCCTAGCATCAGTTTCTGTCCGTCGGACTAGCATACAGATGAGCAGATATTTCTATAGGAACTGGGTCCAGCGGAGTTCCGACGTAAAGATTTGAAACATGTTCCAAATCTAAAGTCCGTCAGATTTTCGACCGAAAAAGTCAGCTGCAGGGTCCCATGAAGCCCACACACGGTCGAATTGTCCGCCGGACTCTGTCCGTCAGACCAGCCCGGTCGAAAAGTCCGCTCGTGTGTACGCGGCATAACAGGTTTTCTTATAAGATTGCTCTGTATGTGGCTCCATCCATCTTCATATCAACTCTTACCAGCTTCCCTGTCCCTTCTGAAGAAAACCATCCCCACAACATGATGCTGCCACCACCATGTTTCACGGTGGGGATGGTGTGTTCAGGTTGATGTGAAGTGTTAGTTTTCCACCACACATATCATTTTGCTTATAGGCCAAAAAGTTCACCTTTAGTCTCATCTGACCAGAATACCTTCTTCCACAAGTTTGCTGTGTCCCCCACATGGCTTCTCGCAAACTGGACGTCTTATGGCTTTCTTTTAACAATGTCTGTCTTTCTTCTTGCCTATTAGTTATCCTGTGGATAGATTCTCCCACCTGAGCTGTGGATCTCTGCAGCTCCTCCAGAGTTACCATGGGCCTCTTGGCTGCTTCTATAATGAATGCTCTCCTTGCCCGGCCTTTCAGTTTAGGTGGACGGCCATGTCTTGGTAGGTTTGCAGTTGTGCCATACTCTTTACATTTTCGGATGATGGATTGAACAGTGCTCCCTGAGATGTTCAAAGCTTGGGATATTTTTTATAACCTAACCCTGCTTTAAACTTGTCCAACGTTATCCCTGACCTGTCTGGTGTGTTCCTTGGCCTTCATGAAGCTGTTTGTTCACTATAGTTCTCTAACAAACCTCTGAGGGCTTCACAGAACAACTGAGATTAAATTACACACAGGTAAACTCTATTTAATAATTAGGTGACTTCTGAATACAATCGGTTCCATTCAATTTTAGTTAGGGGTATCAGAGTAAAGGGGGCTGAATACAAATACACGCCATACTTTTCACATATTTATTTGTTAAAAATTTTGAAAACCATTTATCAATTTCCTTCCACTTCACAACTATTTGCCACTTTGTGTTGATCTACCACATAAAATCTCAATAAAATACATTTGCGTTTTTGGTTGTAACATAATGTGGAAAATGTCAAGGGGTGTGAATACTTTTTTAAGGCACCGTAGAAGCACCAAACATTTTTCCAAAAGGATAGTTCTAGAATTTCTCCCAAATTCTAAATGCATCTGCAACAAGCTGTTTTTCATGGCTGTGTAACCCCCACCCCCTCCTTTTAGTGCAACCACCGATCTGGAAATTCTGGTTTGTAGCTCTGTTCTCTTTTATAGTGTGTATATCCTCTATTGTCTATTATTCTAAATCCATTCAATATGATCTAATCTACCCAGGGGAGTTTAATAATTCAGACCTTAGGTGCCTAATTTACAACTCGTTGTGATGACAATGAGGCACTGTAAACAAGAGGTTATTTTTTGTGATTTTTGTAAAGCCTAGTACACATGGGCTGAATGTCAGGTGGCATCGGCCGGTTCAATAGAAACTGAAACTGGGGGAGCTCTTCCTTCTCCCCCCCTTTTTTTTTCCAACCACTGAAAGTGTGGAAGAGGGAATGCCTCCTGCTGTGGTATTTTATTCTGGGGGAGCCCTCCCCATCATCAGAACACAATGATCAGTGTTTCCGGCTGTAGATGGCAGCACTGATCGTTCGGGAAAAACCCAACAGTCTAGTTGTACTGTACACAAGCCGATCGATAGACCAACTTTGCTAAAACAGCTGAATTTTGATCCTTAACATGGATGGGAGTGTGGAATCTGTAAATGATATAGCAGAAACACAACTGACAGCTCACCAAAGACAAATGTAACTAACTGCCCAATTAAAGGGGAACTATGGCCCCTTTGTGAAAGTTAGCAATGTTAAAGTTTCTGTTCAATTTGTTTTTTCTTTTTTATTGGCATTACCGAATATACTCGAGTAAGTATAATATAAGTCGACCCGAATATAAGCCGAGGCACCTAATTTTACCACAAAAATCTGAGAAAACTTAGTGACCCGAGTATAAGCCTAGGGTGAGAAATGTGCAGCTACTGTAAGTGGAAAAAAGGGTCAACAATGCCTCACTATGCCCATTTGCAGCCATAGGTCCCCCGAACTTCAAACTTGGTCCTGAAATGACATTGCTGCAGTTGGACACAGTTGACTGACTTTGGGGCCCCGTATCTCGGGGCCACTTGGTACTAGGAACCTCAAATTTGGCGTGCAAACCCAGTGGAAATAGTACTACAACATATCCAAAGCTGTGGTTCCTAGAACCAAGTGGCCCCGAGATACAGGGCCCCAAATTCGGTGCGGAAAATGTCAAGCACTTTTCTGCAGAAGAGAATGACATTTTCCGAACCAACTTTGGGGCCCCATATCTCGGGCCACTTGGTTCTAGGAACCACAGCTTTGGATATGTTGTAGTGCTAGTTCCACTGGGTTTGCACACCAAATTTGGGGTTCCTAGCACCGAGATACGGGGCCCCAAATTCGGTTCAGAAAATGTCATTTTCTACTGCAGAAAAGTGCTTGACTCGAGTATAAGCCGAGAGGGTCACTTTCAGCACAAAAAAAATGTGCTGAAAAACTCGGCTTATACTCGAGTATATACGGTAAATTGGTACTTATTACACACAGTAATTTCCAATAATTGTAATGACCATACAGTAATTGTCTTTGTATTCTGGCTGTGCCTTGGTTATCCTATCAAATATAGTGTCTTTGTCTTTTCCAACAGGAGACTTTTTAAAACCTCTAATTATGTGAAACATTAAAGTGCCCCTGAGAGCCATAGCTTGTGACTTCTGTGGTCACGTAAGGGAGCTCAGATACAGTGATTTTTTTTTTTTTAAATTTATTCATGGCATAAAACTTTTCTTCCCTTTTTTATGTGATGCTGATTGTTTGTTTGCCATACTGATTCATATGATGTATTATTATTAGGTCTGCTTTAGGAATTCATGAAAAAATAAATATAATCAGTGCAATAAACAATGTGGTTGTGAAAATAAAAATAATCAATATAATAGCCTACTAATAGGCTTGACGTTATTGCTTGTATAAAAATTACTAAAGCGCTGATGTGAATGATTGTATCAAATTGTGAACCAAAAATTATATTAAAGTGGTGCTCCAGCCTAAAAAAAAAAAAAAAAAAATTTGGAATTTTTTTTTTAACTTACCTCTAAATGGCTGTTGCTAGGGGGTCCCTCGTAGTCTGCCTCTTTCAGTGCCTGTACTGGTGACATCACTTCCTCTCGGCACAGGAAGGGCTCAGCTCTGCTCCCTCCCTTTTGTCAATCATCTGGGACCCATTACAGGTCCCAGATGACTGAGCGGCCAATCACGCGGTGGGTGCCCGGCTGTGAAGCCTGGCGTCCACAGTTGCAATGCCGGCTCCACCGAAAGGAGGGGGAGACGAGTGGGGCTTCGATCCCCCGCATCGCTGGACCCTGGGACAGGTAAGTGTCCAATTAAAAGTCAGCAGCTGCAGTATTTGTAGCTGCTGACTTTTAATTTTTTATTTTTATTTTTTTAAATGGGAACTCCTCTTTAAGATTAACAAATGATAGTGACTACTACTATTGTGTTCTGTGCTGATATCACAAAAGAGTGAATATATAAAAAGTTAATAAAGCGCTACCATCAACCTTAATATAGCACAGTGATCCAATAAATAATGTGATCCAATAAAAGATGTGATCCTATAAAAAATAAATAAACGAATCATATATATGTGTACAGTAAACCACACTAGATATAAATTAATTATTGTTCTTCCAAAATGCTTGTCGATTTCTGGAAATACTGAGAAAAAAGTCAAATACCACTCATTTGGAAGATAAAACACAAAAGGACAATGATACTAAGATGATCAGGTCTGTAGTCTCTGATGATGTTCACATGTGGTGGATTGCTTTCAATCCTTCATAGATTGATATTGCTCAAACAAAAGAAAGGACACACCTCATTGCGCAAATAAATAAATTAAAAACATCATGTGGGGTAAGCACTGGGGTTACTGGCTCCTCCTATGTGTTACATCACTGGCACGTGACTTGAAAAAGTCACGTGCCAGTGAAGTAACACGTAGGAGGAGCCAGTAACCCCAGTGCTGTGTGAGCAGTAACAGCCAAGAGAGGAGATTGTTTCTGAATATATGCAACTGACCTTCTTAAACGCGATCTTATTGCGGGGCATGTGCGAGTGCAACTGTGTTTTATTACCCACATGTCGTTTTTAGTTTATTTGCACAATGAGGTATGTTCTTTCTTTTGTTTGAGCAATATCAATCTATGAAAGATTGAAAGCAATGAAGATTTGAAAGCAATCCACCACATGTGAACATCATCAGAGACTACACACCTGATCATTTGGGTATCGTTGTCCTTTTGTGTTTTATCTTACAAATGAGTGGTATTTTACTTTTTTTTCCGAGTATCTCCAGAAATCTACAAGAATTTTGGAAGAACAATAATTAATTTATATCTAGTGTGGTTTACTGGACACATATATATGATTAGTTTAATTATTTTTTATAGGATCACATCTTTTATTGGATCACATTATTTATTGGATCACTGTGCTATATTAAGGTTGATGGTAGCGCTTTATTAACTTTTTATATATTGAGGTGATTGCTGTCTACACCACTTAGTGTATCCACTTGTGACTCCCAATAGGTAATAAATGTAGCACTGACCCCCGAAGGAGCTGCTGTATTTTAATTGGGCTGTACTCTGCTTCGTTACCCCTTTGATTTCTCTCAGTCCCTCTGACACAGCTGTGATGTAATATAGTGTGCAGTCAAAAACCTTAAAGACAGTTTCACAATACACAATGTAATATACCTTTTTGTCTTTTTTGTCTTTACCTTTGATCTCCAGTCTCCACTTGGCCCATAATGCAAAGGAAAACAACACTCAGACAAAATTACTTAAACAAGAACTTTGTTAGAACTTTGTTTACTGTATTTACTTTAAAGTAGAACACTACAATAGTTGTACTGTCAGACCAACGTAGCGTGACAGTCAACTGATTTTAATAAAGTATAGTACAATCTTTAGGGAGCTCCCATTACTTGATATCATAGTAACTTTAATATGGCAATGAAACACAAAGCCTTGTGTTTTATTAGACAGTCCTTCTTTTCTTCTTTCTTCTGCTAGCTATGAATAAAGTGAACTTGTAATCCAATGGTTAATGACTCCCGATCAAAGCAAACTGAATATTGAATCAAAGTTATGGTACTGCAATTATCTCTGATGCCAATGACACAGTACCAGATCCTCAATGAGATACAGGCCCGGGCCTAGTTTTAGCTCAGTCTAATCCTTTTGACTTTGCTTTTGGGACTATGGATCCCAGCAACTCTGCATTATACAGATGAATGTGTGAAAGTGCATCAAGGAAACTTTTGGGCAACAGCCCTCTCAGCCAACCAGGTCAGTGTTGTCGGAACGTTCTGCTCTGGTGTACAGGGTCCTGTCTCTGGCCAGCCGGCACCTCCGCACTGCTCCGCTCCACACAATGAGACACTCCGGAACTCCCAGATGGCTCTGACAGGCTCCTCTGGCTCCTTCCCAGTCTTGCCCCGCTGTCATCCCAGCTCACAGGTGTGTCACAGTATTGCTGCTCGGATCGCTCTTCCATGGAGGTAGGCCGCGCTGCGCTGGAGACCTCACACAGATCCTCCCAGGCTGGCCATGCGTATCCAAGAGACCTAAGATGGCCGCGCCGAGCCCTTTTATAGTCTTCCCACAATGCAGTTCTGTTCTCCTGATGTTCATGGGAGTTAATGGCATTATGGGTAGGTCAAGTTAATGTCCAATGTAAACAAACAATACACTTCTATGTCAACTCCTTGACAAGTGAAAAATAAAAATGCAGTCCTTTCATATTTTGGCTGCTAGATGGCTCCAGATGCTAAGCTATAACACAACATTATTTATATATCAAAAATGTGACCGCTACATAAACAAAAAATATCATAAATATAGTGTAGCGTAACCAAAAAACTCAAAAATCAAGTCCAAATATTAACAAAATTCCACCACAGTGCAACTTTTAGTGACAGTTCATTGATATTCAGTGACCACCACCTCTAGCTGGAACGCCTGCTTAGCTCCCAATGTTGACCCCACTACAGAGTCACACACACCTGCAGTAATATCTCTCAGGATGCCTCGGACAAACCCTTTCTCCTCTAGGTGTTCATGGACAAGACAGACCTCCTCCCCGGGTTCTCACGATATGGACCCCACTACAGAGTCACACACGCCTGGTGAAATATCTCTCAGGATACCACGAGAAACACGAATCCTCTTAGCAGTGCACCTAGACAGCTCAGACCTCCTCCCGGGATCTCATTCAGTCATGTGTAGCCATATAAAACAAAGGCAAACCATAGTGCTCTCTGCTAATACCATTTAATAAAACTTAACTTGGTGATAAAATACTCACATACAAATGTGAAAAACATGCATATCATCAATATTGATGAAAACTGAGAAAAATGTGCTGAATGGCGGCACCTCGCACCTGTATGTGTTACGCTCTCTAACGAGCTTCTTCAGCAGGTGAGGAGCCGTCAGAAATGAGAGGAATAAATAAACTTCTACCTTATCAGTCATCACACAATTGCGGACACCTGTATACTCAGCTGAGGGGGATCATGTGTGACACTGGAAGTTGTGTCACATGACATAGCCTCTTCCTTCCTGGTGTCTAACGTGTGGGCACTTCCGCCCACAACTGACATCATATCCTCTTCCTCCCTGCTTAGTGTCTACTCTGTGAGCACTTCTGCCCTAGTCCTGAACAGGAAGTGACATATCTAAGATGTGAACCTATCACTCAGGGCTAAGAGAAAACCGGAAATGACGGGACCAGGAGTGACGTTCCGGACCCGACTCAAAATTGGAAATGACGGGACCAGGAGTGATGTTCCGGAACCGACTCAAAACTGGAAATGACGGAACCAGGATTGACGTTCCGGACCCGACTCAAAACTGGAAATGATGGGAACAGGAGTGACGTTCCGGACCCGACTCAAAACTGGAAATGACGGGACCAGGAGTGACGATCCGGACGCGACTCAAAACCGGAAATGACGTTCCGGACTGGAATCTAATCGATCCTGATGTTCACTTCCACCCTTACAGTCTACCCTATTCCTAAATCACTAAAATTTCAATCCAGGAACTAGCTAACATTGTGGAAATCTACTCGCTCTGTGTGCCTCTCACCCACTGAAGAGCATCAGAGACTGCTTTAGGAATTGTGCCCACGGAGCTCAAGTTTGAAACCATTTTAGTGTGTGTGTGCGTAATTAAATTGCTTAACATGGGAACGTTTAGACTTGTTTTTTGACAAATTTAGTTGTCCCAGTACAAATTTTGCTCTAGAACCCCAGACCCGCGATGCCCTTAAGCTTCTCTTGTGCAGGTGCCTCTGATTGCCTAATGACTAACGTTCTCAAGAATCTTAATGAAACAGGTTTTGTTCCCACTCCTAGACAAAGAAAAGTTTTTTTTCAAATGTTGGGCACGCCTGTCCCCTGCTTCAGGGGCAAAGTATGCATTTAGCCAACACTTATCTCTGTCATGTGTATTCCAGTATCTGCTTTCCAGGTGGTGAGAAGATATATCTGTGTCTCGGAGAAAATGCTTGAGGATACACATGTACTGCGAACTATTTGGTTGCCCAGGCAGCTAGGGATAGGCTTTGTCCAATGTGTGATAATTAAAACCAAGTCTCCTTTATCTAGGTGTCGGAACAAATCCTGTTTCTAGTTATACAATTACATACAAATAAATAAATACAACTACATGTTTTATGAATGTATTCTACCTGTTGATCACTTGAATCTGATCTCAAAAAAGGTAACAAAGATAAATTGGTAAAGGAGTTAAAGAGGACGTAAACCCTGATGGGTTTTTCTTCCTCTTTTTTTTTCCCCCTGCAAAGTAAAAGCATAATGGGCTAGTATGCATCCCCTACTAGCCCCATTATGTGGCACTTGCCTGCAAACGAAGGCTGCGCCATCCCTGCTGATTGCCGCATTCATCTTCGTCCCTCTTCCTTCCGGGGCCACGGACTCCGGCTCTGTGAGTTGCATGAACCAGCCGAGATTTGACCTGTCTATGGCTGGCTTTAGAAAATTAGCCCAAATATAGTAAAACAATACACAGATATTACTCCTGTTAAAATGCTCGTAACCTTTGAGACCGACTATGCAATGCAGTTTTGCAAATGTAGTTGCAAAAATTTTATAAAAGATAGAGTAAAAATGTAAATTATTCTATATAGAGGTTTACAAATCCCATTAGGCTTTGTTTAGACTTGCGGTTGGGGGGTGACAAAAATGCATGGTTGAACTGTGTTTTTTTTTTTTTTTGTTTTCCGCCCGCCAACTGCCCCCCTTAATGTAGCAATCGAACGCTACACAGTCATGCAAATGGTTAAGTGCCACAAATGCCCCTACATTTAGTGTGGATGGGGAAATCCCTCCTGTGGAGCTTTTGTATTCTGATCAGTGATCGAACGAAAAAACCTGGCAGGCTGGTTGCACTTACGTTGATCGAACGATAACTTCAGTACAACCAGCCTACCCATATATGGATTAAAATGTGTCTGGTTCCTGCTGAACAAGATGATTTACAGTCCATCTATAGCTGTCTTTAAGACACTTTATTGTACACCATGTACTCCTAAGGCAGGCCATAGACAGTGCAAATTCCTTTCCTGCAGCCACGGGTTGCAGGAAAGAGATTCACATGATTCCCCCATCAACACAGATAGTGTTGATAGTGTATTCCCTCCTGCCGAGCAATTATCTTCTCCCAGGAGGGGGAGAGAAGTCGTCCCCGCCGGGTGAAGACAGTGATTATCGCTAGCATCTATAGCAGCCGCTTGCAATAATCGCAAGTGAATCTGGCAGGCTGGTTGTACCTAAGTTGATCGATCGCTCAACTTGGTACATTCAGCCTGCCCGTGTATGGCCAGCCTAAGGGGTTCGTTTACCCTTTAGGCCAGGGGTAGGCAACCTCGGCCCTCCAGCTGTGGTGAAACTACAAATCCCATCATGCCTCCTAATTTTCAGGGTCTTGCAATGTCTCATGGGACTTGTAGTTTCACCACAGCTGGAGGGCTGAGGTTGCCTACCCCTGCTTTATGCCATGTATAGCAGAACTGAAAGAATTTTTTTTTTGTTTGTTTTTAGGATGGGTAAATCCCAATTTCCACAGATGAAAGTGAGAACCTTCTAAATGCTTACTGTTGGCTCACAGGAAGATCATAACCAAATCCTGACATACTGCAATGTTCTGATCAGACTTCCTGTAAAGGCATCAATTAGATGTTTTATGGCTTCAGCAAATCCCTGCATATCAGTTATCTGCTAAGTAATGGTATAGCAGAATGGTTATTTAACTGTTCCTGAGTTGAGATAGCAGGTCCTTTTGAAATTCCAGACCCTTGTAGAAAAGTACAAAAACAAGAGAAGGGCGCACAGACCTAGTGCAATGCCATTAAAAACATTTACTCAAGGATAAAAAATGATACACAGAATACTCAGAAATGTGTGTTGTAAAAACACATGTCAAATCGCAATGCAACCAATCGCCTCTAGGACTGCTGGAATGCTCCAAAGGTGCAAGGAGACCAGATGACATCCGTGATGGCTAGGTTGACGCGTTTCGAGGGAGAACCCTCTTCCTCAGAGCTATTTTGATCACAGTGATCACATGGTACCAGTGCTGAGCATGCCAGCTCGATACATGATGCAACACTGTACCCAAACAACATTTTTTGAGACAGATAGAGCTTTCTTTTGGTGGTATTTAATCACCACTGGGTTTTTATTTTTTGCTATAAAAAAAAATTCAGCGTTTCTGTTATAACATTTTGTAAATCGGTAAATTTTCTCCTTCACTGATGTGCGCTGATGAGGCCGCGATGATGGGCATTGATGAGGCGGCACTGATGGGCATTGATGAGGCGGCACTGATGAAGAGGCACTAATATGCAGCACTGATAGGCAGCTCTTATGGGCACTGATAGGCGGCACTTATGTGCAATGATAGGCAGCACTGATAAGTGGCACTGATGGGAGGAAATGCCGCTGTTAGGCGCCTTCCACACTGGGGCGGCGTCGGCGGTAAAGCGCCGCTATTGTTAGCTGCGCTTTACCGTCGGTATTCGGCCGCTAGCGGCCGAAAAAGGGTTACAAACCACCGCAAAGCGCCTCTGCAGTAAGCACTCAGCTCCGAGTGCGAAACGCGTCAGCCAACCTGTACTTTCTGCATGATGGTCTTGTTATTTTGATGATCCCATCTTTTCAATAAAGTGAAGTTTTGATTATATCCGGTGTGCGGCATCCAGATCTCCTCTATTCAAGCCTGCTCTGCCTAGCATTCAGCCAGCACCTGGAGCTCTTCTGCTCTGAAAATTCTACTTCAACCTTACACTTGGGTCTGTGTCTGCCTGAGCGGTGAAACACCCTCTTTGCTTGTCTGCAGAGGCGCTTTGCCGGCGATATAGCCGCGCTGTCCCATTGATTTCAATGGGCAGGAGCGTTGAAGGAGCGGTATACACCGCTCCTTCACCGCTCCGAAGATGCTGCTAGCAGGACTTTTTTTCTCGTCCTGCTAGCGCAGCGCTCCAGTGTGAAAGCCCATGGGGCTATCACACTGGAGAGACAGCAGTGACTGTTTTGGGTCAGTTTGCAGGTGCTATTTTTAGCGCAATAGCGCCTGCAAACCACCCCAGTGTGAAAGGGGTCTTAGTGTGAGGATAGGAATGCAGATTAATCTTCATTTCCTTGTTTACTTGTGATCAGCTGTGATTGGACACAGCTCCAATAGTGTAAAATCTCCAGGTTTTATTAAAACAAATAAAATATACACTCACATGCAAAGTGCAAAGTAGAATATGCGTTCCAGTGCTCCTGGAAGACGTAATTTGCTTACGAAACGCCGCGTAGGGCTGTGCGACGTGATCGCGTCACCTCCCACCGATGTTGTGATACCAGCAGGACGGGCTGTCTGTGAGCATCCGGCCGGTGCTCCAGACTGTTTTTCCAAAGAACGCATATTCTACTTTGCATGTGAGTGTATATTTTATTTGTTTTAATAAAACCTTGAGATTTTACACTATTGGAGCCCCCCCTTCTTTTCCATACATGGTTACATCACTTTGCTGAGAGCCGGTTTTTTCGTGGATTCATCCCTCCTTGTCAAGGTCCCTGAGCTCCATCCCAGCTATCCATCTTGGCTTTGTGGTGGTCCGGAATATTAAGATTCAGCTTACTCAGACCCTCTGTAACGGGGGGTCATGGGTTTCTGGTAAGCGGCCAGTCACTCTTTATATGGTGGTGGACCCAGGCACCTGTGTTGTCAAGACCCTCACTTTTAATCTTGGACTTGGGTGTTCACATATGGACTAAATACTTAGTTTTTTCTTCCCTTTTTTTGCACATTCATTGCAGCTTTTTTTGTCACTTTTATTGGATAGTGCACATATTCTTTTACAGGATATATGATCATTTGCCTTTGCATTTAGATTCAAAACAATGCTTTATCACTCTATATGCATATATGTATCACTAGCGCGAGTTCAAAATTTTATAAATATTCATGTTGTGTGTTTGTGTCACATTTAGGAAATCGCAGCTCTTGTCCTCTTATTTATATTCATTTATCACTTTTATTTGGAATTTTGATTTCACTGATGTGCAGTTTATTTCTTGTTTATTTTTAAAGGGATTCAGACTCTACCACTTTCCTCAGAACCCTGCAATTGCCGCAGCTGGTTGATAATTGTAAAGTCACTCCCTTTCACATTCACAGAAAAACAAACAGATATTTCTTCAGAATAAAAAAAAAAAAGTTTGTTAAAATCCTTGCAACACAACACAATAGTGGCAATGGGCCTTTAATGTATTTTTTTTTTTCCTAATGTAGTTTCACTTATAGTTTTAAAAAGGTTTTTAAGCTGAATTATCACAATGAGGACTCACCAAACATATAAAAAGAAAGTGCTTCTTGTCGTTCTAGAGAACTTTAGCGCCCTTAGTTCAGGCTTTGCCTCTGGGACTCCTAGGAGCCGCTGTGAATTTGTGCATGCTAGCAGAGATGTGTTGCCTGAGTGGTCTCCTGCAGAAGAAGGACCAATTTTACTACTTGAAATTGGTTATGTGAGCTCAGTTTTTATGTAAGAGCATAAAAAAAACTCCCCTTATGGTTACACACTTTCTTCCAATCCCTCAACTATTCGTTTGTCTCCACTTTCTAACTCAATGTGAAAACGTATTAAAATCAATTTGTCATGGCTCAAAGGAGTGGAGAAGCACCTCTGCGTACTTTGTGTACAGAGAGGGGCCAGTTGGCATATATGACCATGATATAATAAGAGGTTTTAAAAAAGCTAGGCAGTAGTAACAATTATTTTCTACCATTTACATTGTTGTTGGTATTTCTAAAGCCCTGCTTTACCTGCAAGTCTAAGATAGGAACCAGAAAACTGGCTCTGTTTCGCAGGCTTCAGGGGCCAGAGTTGCCGTCATTTTGGCACAGACCAATAAACCTCTGCCAGGAGTCATAAAATGTAATTAAATGCTTTCATACTACTCATAAGCACATTATAAATTGTTATATGAAACGTGACTGTGTACATTTTACTAGGCTTTACAAGAGTCCATAAACAATAAACCTTTGATAAATATTGACATATTTTGGCAGCTGTTCGAATGTACTAAAAGTCCAGGAATCGTTTATATTATCTATACAATAGCAGTCTTTTTTTTTTAGCAGATGCAAAAACTATAACCTCAAAGCCTCAAAACGGTTTTCTTTATAGTTCTTTGAGTTGTAGGAAGGAAATATAAGAAAATATTTGTAAACATATCTGGGTTTGATGTCATGGTCAAATGAACAGAGAGGAAGATATACAGCAGTTTTTTTCTGTTGAGATCCTATCTGGAGCGCTGGTTGGTGCTTTGGCTGGTTTGAGGGAACTTTTGTAAGCATCTGGTGCAGCAGAATCAACGATTCAAGACGCTGCAGACTCCAATGAAGCACAGAATAAACTCCAATGAAGTAAATCCTTTGGTGAACCATTGTGTGCTCTATTGGAATAAAAAGTTTGGACCATTGTGCGCTCTATTAGAATAAAAAGTTTGGACCATTGTGTGCTCTATTGGAATAAAAAGTTTGGACCATTGTGAGCTCTATTGGAATAAAAAGTTTGGACCATTGTGCGCTCTATTAGAATAAAAAGTTTGGACCATTGTGCGCTCTATTAGAATAAAAAGTTTGGACCATTGTGCGCTCTATTAGAATAAAAAGTTTGGACCATTGTGAGCTCTATTGGAATAAAAAGTTTGGACCATTGTGCGCTCTATTGGAATAAAAAGTTTGGACCATTGTGAGCTCTATTAGAATCAAAAGTTTGGACCATTGTGTGCTCTTTTAGAATAAAAAGTTGGGACCATTGTGAGCTCTATTGGAATAAAAAGTTTGGACCATTGTGTGCTCTATTAGAATAAAAAGTTTGGACCATTGTGTGCTCTATTAGAATAAAAAGTTTGGACCATTGTGCGCTCTATTGGAATAAAAAGTTTGGACCATTGTGCGCTCTATTAGAATAAAAAGTTTGGACCATTGTGAGCTCTATTAGAATAAAAAGTTTGGACCATTGTGTGCTCTAGTAGAATAAAAAGTTTGGACCATTATGCGCTCTTTTAGAATAAAAAGTTTGGACCATTGTGCGCTCTATTGGAATAAAAAGTTTGGACTATTGTGTGCTCTATTAGAATAAAAAGTTTGGACCATTGTGCGCTCTATTGGAATAAAAAGTTTGGGCCATTGTGTGCTCCATTAGAATAGAAAGTTTGGACCATTGTGCGCTCCATTAGAATAGAAAGTTTGGGTGCTGCCTTATAGTATATATTATGTGTTCATGCAAGTTTACATGCACTGTATGACCTTTCAACCAGTTGTGGCCCTTCCCCAAGTTCTTACAATTTCTAAAACATTGTGTAATGTATATCTGAATCCATGAACCTGTAATAATGCAGACCTATGCTCTTGGGTGCTTTTAGTTTGATATTGTGTGTTTTTTTTTTTATATATTGTGTTGGGCATAGACATATCTTTATAAATTTTTACGTAGGTGAGTAGATCCTTTGTTTGTCTTGTTAATATCTAGCAAGTATGACTGGGATCTCATACGGCAGCTTATAGTGCATCTGTCAGCCATTTTTTTTTCCTGGTAAAAGTCCTGACTTTGCTAGGCCAGCCATACACGTATAGTTTTCTATCATTCAGGCCATGGAAAACGGCCCATGGAAATCAAGAGAAACACACAGATTTAATTTCCCCTGTAGGCGGTTGTATTGAAGCGGCCATGACATTTGCCGCTGTTTGAATACATGAACAGTGACTGCATCTGTCCAATAAGAACACTTCTGGTGATGGTGGTGGTTATTAAGGGCACATGTTTTAGACGGGGTACAGACAGGTGTGTAGGGCTCATTACCAAAGTCAAACCTCTAGCAACAATATGAAAATTGGAGGGCTCACAAATATTTTTTTTTTAGAGGTGTAATAGATTACACATGGCAATACTCTTTCTTAGGTGGAATTTAGGGGAGACGTTTAAAATGGCTGGCTGGTTGATTTTAAAACAGAAACCTGACTTTTGTAGTCATCATACACTGAATCAGGGGCGTTGCTAGGTCTACAAAAGATCTGGGGCTAGAGCCCATAGCAGCGTAGTAAAGAAAGTCATACGCTTGGGCGGGCATACACATGTATATAATATACGCGTGTGTGTGTGTATATATCCCCAGAGAGCCCCCCCCTTACATCAGGGTCCCCAGAGAGCCCCCCCTTACATCAGGGTCCCCAGAGAGCCCCCCTTACATCAGGGTCCCCAGAGAGCCCCCCTAACATCAGGGTCCCCAGAGAGCCTCCCCCTTGCATCAGGGTCCCCAGAGAGCCTTCCCCTTGCATCAGGGTCCCCAGAGAGCCCCCCTTAAATCAGGGTCCCCAGAGAGCCTCCCTCTTAAATCAGGGTCCCCAGAGAGCCTCCCCCTTACATCAGGGTCCCCAGAGAGCCTCCCCCTTAAATCAGGGTCCCCAGAGAGCCTCCCCCTAAATCAGGGTCCCCAGAGAGCCCCCCCTTACATCAGGGTCCCCAGAGAGCTTCCCCCTTGCATCAGGGTCCCCAGAGAGCCTCCCTTACATTAGGGACCCCAGAGAGCCTCCCCCTTAAATCAGGGTCCCCAGAGAGTCTCCCCCTAAATCAGGGTCCCCAGAGAGCCCCCCACTTACATCAAGGTCCCCAGAGAGCCTCCCCTCCCCTTGAGGACCCCTGCAGAGACTCGGGCTATGGGCCCCAGATTCGGGGCTATAGCCCCAAAAGCCACCCCCTAGCGACACCACTGCACTGAATTTTAACAAAAACCCCTGAAAAGAAATAAATATACAATTAATGGACAGGATGTAATGTTAATATATAGACAACTACTTGTCCCTAGTCCCTTTGTGCATCTCACTTTTGTTCATAGTCTGCAATGTTTTCAGCAGCCTCTTCAGCAGACAGAGCGGAATTTGTCCAAGCGTATCCGCCAGTTCAGCGGGGGAATCTCTCCGCTGATCCCTGCTGAGTAAGTGGATGACAGGTCCGTGTCCTCTCCGCTATGCAGAGTGGACATGGACACAACCCGCTGTTCTCTATGGGGCGGTCGGATTGTAACGAACTGCTGGACCTGATCAGTCCGCTGATGTGAAAGGGTCCTTTCTTGTCTTCTCTATTGTGTTTCATTGTAACATTGTTAGCAAGGCTGAAGAAACCCTTCTATACTTTTTAGAGGCAGGGAAAAAAAAAAAAAGCACTTCAGCGTTTATTCATTTCAATAGCTAGAATAAATTTAAAATTCTGGCCAATGAAATAAACACCCAAAAACCTAAGGCTGCTAAACTGGCTTGAAAAAATGCAGCTTAGGTGAGTTTTTGACACTGATTTCCTCCTATCGGGATAAATAGCGTTTACAATAAACCAGTGTGCATGAGGCCTTTATTCATTATTATTATTATTATTATTATTGCAAAATGTATTGCTTCAATTGTCAGCTCTGTGTAATAATTATTAACAGATCTCTTCTGAAAGTTCTTAAATTATTTGGAAAGTAATGTCATTTATAACCGATATAACAGATTTGTGTGTTTTTTTTTTTTATTGTTTTTTTTTGTTTTTTTTTATAGCTTTTTTTCGTTTCACATTAGTGTTTGAAAGGAATTTCAGTCTTTCTGATCGGGATCTAATAAACAATTTTGTGTTGTGCTGATTTCTGCAAGTTAGGATTGGACTCTTGTTGAGTTTGCCCATCCATAAGTCAATATTGGCACAGAATTCAGCTTATGTTTATAAACCTGCCATTAGCTTGCCAGTAACTAGAAGCTTGATTACTGCCATCGGCAGCCTTCCACTGTTTTATTGGATTTCAGTTCTTTAATATGAATAAATAAACGTAACCCTGCAAATGAGAAGGCAAACAACGGTATGATAAGTGCAGAAACTGATAGCCAGTCGGAGTTCATTGTTCATTAGCTTCTAGTGATCTTCCTAAATATGACTTTTGTGAGTTAATGCACACAATCGCTCCTGGTATTATGCTATTGAACAAAGGCCAATGTGTTTAATCGCCCACACAGCCTTTTTTTTTTTTTTTTGACTCGATACTATTTTCTAAGCTGTATAACTATACAAAAGTACACAAACAAAGCTGAACAAAGCAAGCAACAGGTCAAGTAAGTTCATCTGCTGGGTTTTCACTATTGATTGCTACTCCAGATACCACAGGCTGAGGAAAAGTGTCTGTTCTGTGGTCCTTGATGGTTTCTAATGCTTATCAAAATAAACCTGTGGGGTTCCCTTACTGGGAAAAGCAACAGGTTCACTTTTATACCTTCCTTCTGCAGCTTCACTCTTTTTTTCCCTTTTGCTCCCCCACCGTTCCATTCCATTCCATTCAGTAATTGAGAATGAAGGTACACAACCCCTCTGTAGTCTCTGACTCATATTGTGCGTTCACTTTTTTACAAAGTGACTGAATTCGCCATTGACTGAAGATGTCAATGGTTACGTCAGTATACATGTATAACAAGGACCGTAAGGAGGGAAAGAACAACCCATGTAGCATAACACTGTAAATGTGATGCTGTTTAAAGCCAAGAGAGTACTCGCAAGCAGAGAAATGGAAGAGCTTAAAAAATCAGCGCTTCTCAATCCCGTGGGAAAGATGACATCAGCGTACTAAGCTCCGCCCAGTGCGTTTTATCACAGACGACATCATCAGGGGGTCAGTGCAGTGTAGTGTCATGTCAGTCTTTTGCGATGACCCCTGATGCCCGCTTTAAAAAAAAAAAAAATAAGATACCTGGTCTGCCTACTTATACTTGTGCAGTGACTTAGAACTATTGAAGCCAGAGGCTGAACATGGCAGTTGGCATTTTTAGCAAGATATTATTAATCTTGCTAATCACCTGTATTTTCTCATTGTATGTTTAGTCTAGGTGTGTTTATTATAGATGTTAATGTAAGTGCTAAAGCCGCGTTCCGCTTAAAAAAAAATAAAAATTAAAAGTCAGCAGCTACAAATACTGCAGCTGCTGACTTTTAATAATGGGACACTTACCTGTCCCAGGGTCCAGCGTTGCGGGGGAACGAAGCCCCGCTCGTCTCCCCCTCCTCTCTGCGGCGCCGGCATTGTAACGGTGGGCGCCCAGTTGTGACTGGCCGGGCAATCATCTGGGACCTACGACGTGTCCCAGATGATTACCGAGAGTGAGGGGGGAGAAGTGATCTCCCTTCCGGTGCCACAGTGCGCCGGGAGGAAGAGGGAGCTGAAACCCTCTAAAAAAAGGGTATCCGCTCTCCCCTCCCTCTCCCCCAAAAAAAATGACATGTCAGGGGGTCACCTTCCTTTAAAGCGGAAATTTCATTTTTGGGTGGAACTCCGCTTTAAACATGTTTTAGCACTGGTAAAAAGTAGCTAAATACCACCCAAAGCCGGTTAAGACCTGCCAAAACCTTACTATAATTGCATCTTTGGTGCAAATACACTTGTGATAGTTCCCGCCCTTAGCTCCCCTACTAGACTCATGTTCGCTTGTCCTCAAACAAGCAGTATACCACTGATTAGAATGCGCTTTCTACTCTCCATTCCTGTAGAACGTTCAAGGGAGAGCTTGGCCAGGAAGATTTAGACATGTGGCTGTGTGAGCTGGTTAGCAATATCTCACTGCATAGGGACAGGTGCATATTATTTATATAATGTATCAGGGGGGCTATGGACTGAGGGAGGACTGCCTCCAAGTTTCATGCTCGCTTGTCCCCAGTCAATAAGTTATTGCTGACAAGAACGCAAAGCCGCTTGTCGAATCCTCCAGCTGGGCCTGCACAAGTGCTCTGCACTCTCTATGCATTATTATGTTACTTTCGAGCGCAAGCTTGACCAGGAACATTTTGACAAGCCACAGTTTCATCTAGTCAGTGTTATCCTACAGAACAGATGAGTATAAGACTGGGAGGGGGGGGGGGGCCCACTTTAACATAAGTATAGCCACAACAAAGAAGCAGCTACAACAGGGTTACTGAATTAAAATTCAGGTCCAAACAAATGTTTTATTTTTTTGCACCTGAGGTCCAAATTGGATATTTGTGCAATCCTTTACATCACAGCCAAGCCGCCTCTTATATCACAATCTTACATCAGTGTCTTCAGTCCTACCTGCATTTCCCAATCCCCCCCTCCCCCCTTTACATCACAGCTCCCCCTACTTCCAGCCAAATTTTCCACATTTTGTCACGTTACAACCAAAAAAGTAAATGATTTTTGGGGGATTTTATGTGATAGACCAACAAAAAAAAGTGGCACATAATTGTGAAGTAGAAGGAAAATGATAAATGGTTTTCAACATTTTGTACAAATATCTGAAATATCTGTACATTTTGTACAAATATCCCTGAGCCAATACTTTGTAGAACCGCCTTTCACTGCAATTACAGCTGCAAGTCTTTTTGGGGATGTCTTTACCAGTTTTGCACATCTAGAGAGTGACATTTTTGCCCATTCTTCTTTGCAAAATAGCTCAAGCTCTGTCAGATTGGATGGAGAGTAGGGATGAGCCGAACACCCCCTGGTTCGGTTCAAATCCAGAACATGCGAACAATTTGTTTGAACACGCGAACACCGTTATAAATTCTATGGGACACGAACATGCATAATCAAAAGTGCTCATTTTAAAGGCTTATATGCAAGTTATTGTCATAAAAAGTGTTTGGGCACCCGGGTTCTGCCCCAGGGGACATGTATCCATGCAAAAAGAAGTTTTAAAAACGGCTTTTTTTTTTGGGAGCAGTGATTTTAATAATGCTTAAAGTGAAACAATAAAAGTGTAATATTCCTTTAAATTTCGTACCTGGGGGTGTCTATAGTATGCCTGTAAAGGGGCGCATGTTTCCCGTGTTTAGAACAGTCTGACAGCAAAATGACATTTCTAAAGGAAAAAAAGTCATGTAAAACTACTATCGCTACTATCACTACTAACTACTGGAAAACTACTATCGCTAGCGCCAGCTATAATGAATTGTCGGTCCGGCAATACACATAAAAGTTCATTGATAAAAACGGCATGGAATTCCCCCACGGGGGAACCCCGGACCAAAATTTTTTTTAAAAATGTGTGGGGGTCCCCCCTAAATTCCATACCAGGCCCTTCAGGTCTGGTATAGATATTAAGGTGAACCCTGCGCCAAAATTAAAAAAAAAATGGCGTGGGGGTCCCCCTCAAAAGCCATACCAGACCTGAACTTTTAAGGGGAACCCGCATCAAAATTTTTAAAAAAATGGCGTGGGGTCCCCCCAAAAATTCATACAAGACCCTTATCCGAGCATGCAACCTGGCAGGCCACAGGAAAAGAGGGGGGGGGATGAGAGAATGGCACCCCCCTTCTGAACCGTACCAGGCCACATGCCCTCAACATTGGGAGGGTGCTTTGGGGTAGCCCCCCAAAGCACCTTGTCCCCATGTTAATGGGTAGAAGGGCCTCATCCCTACAACCCTTGCCCGGTGGTTGTGGGGGTCTGCGGGTGGGGGGCTTATCGGAATCTGGAAGCCCCCTTTAACAAGGGGACCCCCAGATCCCAGACCCCCATGTGAATTGGTAATGGGGTACAAATGTACGCCTACCATTTCACAAAAAAAGTGTCAAAAAGGTTAAAAAACACAAGAGACGGTTTTTGACAAGTCCTTTATTAATCTCTTCTTCTTTTCGCTTCTTCTTCCATCATCTTCATTCTTCTGGTCTTCCTTCAGTGGTGTTCTTCTTCTTCCTCCATATTCTTCTTCCTCCATCTTCTTCTTCCTCCATCTTCTTCTTCCTCTGCTTTTCTCGTCCCGCATTTTCCTCCGGCTTCTTCTCCGCTCCGTCTGCACGATCCGCCTCAGTGGGAGTCTACTGCTGTGTGACGTTACTTAAACGGGTGACCCTGCCCCTCTCTGACAACACGGGGAAAGCCACAGGGAAGTCCCCATGCACCAGAGGGTGGGGTCACCGGGTGGCCCTGCCCTCCGTTATATAAGAAGTGTCAGAAGAACCGAAGCGTCACACGGCAGAAGACTCCCACTGAGGCGGATTTTGCGGACGGAGCAGAGAAGAAGCTGGAGGAAGATGCAGGACGAGAAGAGCAGAGGAAGAAGAAGATGGAGAAGAAGATGATGGAGGAAGAAGAACACAGAAGGAAGACCAGAAGAAGGAATTAATAAAGGACTTGTCAAAAACCGTCTCTTGTGTTTTTTAGCCTTTTTTGACACTTTTTTGTGAAATGGTAGGGGTACATTTGTACCCCATTACCAATTCACACGGGGGGCAGGATCTGGGGGTCCCCTTGTTAAAGGTGGCTTCCAGATTCCGATAAGCCCCCCCGCCCGCAGACCTACACAACCACCGGGCAAGGGTTGTGGGGATGAGGCCCTTCTCCCCATCAACATGGGGACAAGGTGCTTTGGGGGGCTACCCCAAAGCACCCTCCCAATGTTGAGGGCATGTGGCCTGGTACGGTTCAGGAAGGGGGGGTGTTCTCTCGTCCCCCCTTTTTTTCCTGCGTCCTGCCAGGTTGCGTGCTGGGATAAGGGTCTGGTATGGATTTTTGAGGGGACCCCACGCCATTTTTTTTTTTACATTTTGGCACGGGGTTTCCCCTTAAAATCCATAGCAGACCTGAAGGGCCTTCATATTTTCTTCTAAGATTGCCCTGTATTTGGCTCCATCCATCTTCCCGTCAACTCTGACCAGCTTCCCTGTCCATGCTGAAGAAAAGCATCCTCACAACATAATGCTGCCACCACCATGTTTTACGGTGGGGATGGTGTGTTCAGGGTGATGTGCAGTGTTAGTTTTTCGACACACATAACGTTTTGCTTTCATGCCAAAAAGTTCACCTTTAGTCTCATCTGACCAGAGCACCTTCTTCCACATGTTTGCTGCATCCCCCACCTGGCTTCTCGCAAACAGGACATCATACAGCTCTCTTTCAACAATGGCTTTCTTCTTGCTACTCTTCCATAAAGGCCAGATTTGTGGAGTGCACGACTAATAGTTGTCCTGTGGACAGATTCTCCCGCCGGAGCTGTGGATCTCTGCAGCTCCTCCAGAATTACCATGGGCCTCTTGGCTGCTTCTCTGAATAATGCTCTCCTTACCCGGCCTGTCTGTTTAGGTGGACGGCCATGTCTTGGTAAGTCTGCAGTTGTTCCATACTCTTTCCATTTTTGGATGATGGATTGAACAGTGCTCCGTAAGATGTTCAAAGCTTGGGATATTTTTTATAACCTAACCCTGCTTCAAACTTCTCCACAACTTTATCCCTGACCTGTCTGGTGCGTTCCTTGGCCTTTGTGATGCTGTTTGTTCACTAAGGGTCTCTAACAAACCTCCGAGGGCTTCACAGAACAGCTGTATTTATACTAAAATAAATTACACACAGGTGGACTCTATTTACTAATCGGGTAACTTCTGAAGGCAATTGGTTCCACTATATTTTAGTCAGGGGTATCAGAGTAAAGGGGGCTGAATACAAATGCACGCCACACTTTTCAGATATTTATTTGTAAAAAAATTGGGACAACCATTTTTTATTTTCCTTTCGTTTCACAATTATGTGCCACTTTGTGTTGGTCTATCACATAAAACCCCAATAAAATACATTTACGTTTTTGGTTGTAACATGACAAAATGTGGAAAATGTCAAGGCTCTGTAATTGCCATTATGTGCGGGGTCTTACGAGTTAAGTTGTTGAATATTAGCTCATGTACTAGTCTGGCTTTGACTTTCTTGCCCGATTTTATCTGATATAACTGACATTTATTATTTTCCATATATGTTACCTTACTGGAAGTGTAATTTCACTGTTCGCTATATGTGTGTATGTGTGTGTGTGTGTGTGTATATATATATATATATATATATATATATATATATATATATATATATATATATATATATATATACACACAAATATAAATTCTATGATATTATAAATTATTCTAGGTATAAATGAGGCTGGTCATTGCAAATTCTTTGTGCTGAGGCTGTGTTTATTATGGATACACTACAATCTAACTTTTGTAGTTTTAGATTTCTTTTATTCTGTGTTGAATGATTTTGTTCAATAGACTAAACTTATTGCCCGGCCCCTCATTATGTTTGTAGCTCCATCATGTCATAAACGTGACTTTATAGAGAAGAGAAGATTTGCTACAAGTTCCTTAGTATTCCCCTAATGCCGCGTACACACGGTCGTACTTTTCGTCTACAAAAGTCCAACGGACGCTGACGGACTAAAGCTGGCTGGTAATCCGATCGTGTGTGGGCTTCTCCGGACTTTCAACGTACATTTTTAGCCTCAAATCCGACGTACTTTAGATTTGAAACATGCTTCAAATCTTTACTTCGTAACTACGACGGACCCCGAAATCCGCTCGTCTGTGTGCTAGTCCGATGGACAAAAAGCCACGCTAGGGCACCTATTGGCTACTGGCTATGAACTTCCTTATTTTAGTCCGGTGTACGTCATCACGTACGAATCCGTCGGACTTTTGTGTGGTCGTGTGTAGGCAAGTCCGTTCGTTAGAAAGTATGCCGCAAGTCCGCCGCAAGTCCGCCGAAAGTCTGCCGGAAGTCTGTCGGACAGGCTGTCTGACTTTTGTAGACGAAAAGTCCGACCGTGTGTACGCGGCATAACTCTATTGTGATTTCAGAGAAAGGTGGATGCTACTTAGAGGATTAGATCTGTCTCCCAGCAATTTTTATATTTGGTGTATGTTTTTCCATAATTTACCATTTAAAAGGTGCTTCTGGGGATGGCTCTCATAAATTCCTTTCCATCGCACTGGAGAGGGCATTGGGTTTATATGAACAGTGATTGTCATTGAGAGACAGATTACAGTTTTAAGTGAGGTGGAGTTCTTGATCCATCCATGGTGATACAAGCACGCAACACCCTCCCTGTTTCACTAATCCTTAAATAGAGGGTAGACATTTCAAGAAACCATGCACCTGGAGGAAATGTGAACATAGGAAACCCATGTTAGTGGTTACCTAAGAGGTTTTTAAAAAAGAATAGTAGGTTTGGGTAATATTAAGCAGATTAATGAATGACGATGTGCCTTGACATGTTCACGTCTGAGACCCAAACAAATTCCTCAAGTACATCACACGATTAGCTTTAGCCAGTTAATAAGAAAATAATTTTGTTTCTCCATTTTTTAAAAGTTCTATTCATCCAGTATTTAAGAAGGCAATTTTTTTTATTTTACATACAAGACATCAAAATTTACAAGGTACTGCCGGGCAGACGGCGAGTGGGTCGAAGGGGTATTAGTGGCAACTTTTGATGGGCACAGTGGCAGCATTTGATGGGCACAGTGGCAGCATTTGGGCACAGTGGTGGCATCTGATAGGGCACAGTGGCAGCATCTGATGGGGCACAGTGGCAGCGTCTCATAGGGCACGGTGGCAGCGTCCGATGGGGCACGGTGGCAGCGTTTGATGGGCATGGTGGCTGTGTTTAATGGGCACGGTGGCTGTGTTTTGATGGGCACGGTGGCTGTGTTTAATGGGCGCGGTGGCTGTGTTTTTCATGGGCACAATGGCTGTGTTTTGATGGGCATGGTGGCTTTGTTTTTGATGGGCACGGTGGCTGTGTTTGATGGGCACGGTGGCTGTGTTTAATGGGCGCGGTGGCTGTGTTTTGATGGGCACGGTGGCTGTGTTTTGATGGGCACGGTGGCTGTGTTTTGATCGGCACAATGGCTGTGTTTTGATGGGCACGATGGCTGTGTTTTGATGGGCACGATGGCTGTGTTTTGATGGGCATGGTGGCTTTGTTTTGATGGGCACGGTGGCTGTGTTTTGATGGGCATGGTGAGCTGCGTTTGATGGGCATGGGGGCTGCATTTCATGGGCACAGTGGCTGTGTTTGTTGTGGTTTTTTTTTTTTTTTTGAGAATTTTTCAATTTGTTTGCGCCCCCCAAAAATGTTAAGCACCAGCCGCCACTGAAGGACTGTGATCCATAGAAGGTGAGCGATTGATGTACGTGTTTAACATCCTCCATATACTTCCAAGCCCCTGGTGTACATACGGCTTCAGGGTCTAGTCCTGGATCAGCTTCATATCATGCCCAGACTGTGGTAATTTCTCAGGGACTGCTCCCCTGCCTGCTAGTAAGAGGAAGAAAAAGGCATTTTGCAGCTGTTGGCCAGAAGCCTGAAATACATTTTGTTTGCTGTACCCTTGCAAAAGAACACTTTTGTGTTATTATTATTTTAAGTACAAATGTGAATAAAGAAGTAAATAACACTTCCTCGTTCACATCTCTCTTGCTCAGTTTGCCAAGAACCCCGTCTCTCTTTTTCTTGCCATTTTGATCCTGATTTCTCACATAAGATTGTCGCTTCTACCATGCAACAGTCCTACAACATGCGTAGTCTGACACCTTTTGTTGTAACATGATAGTTTATCATTATATATTTATAAAAGCAAACTTCAGGTACAATTGCAGGTACAAGCTCAGCGGTCAGATTGTAGTTACAAGCTAGTTGAGAATCGCAGGTATCGGTTTAGAGCAACTTTTAAAGTCAGATTTTTGTTTTCTTTTAAAATACAACTGTCCTTGCAAAGCTGGTTCAACAGTGGATTTTCAGGCTTAAATATGTAATTACAAGTCATTAACAGTGACTGATAGTTGCCGTAAGGCAGCGATGTAGGCATCATGCAGAATGCCATTCAAATCTCGTAGATACAAGCATGCAGCCATTGCTCTAGGCCAGTGTTTCTCAAACTTTTTTTTGGTCTTGCAGGGCACCAAAAAAATCTAAAAATCTTCACGGCGCACCACTACATTGTAGTTCATAATTTTCTTGTTGCCTGTTTATTTTGTTGTGTCACGAGATTTTCAAAGTATTTGGTTTGTCCTTTTACAGCTGGATGTTTTGTTTCCAAGTGTCTCTTCAATTTGCTAGGAACAAGCGCCTTGTTCGACAAAACTGCATTGCAAATCAGACAGAATGGCAATTGAGCATCTTCAGATTGTGAGGCGATGAAACCATTCTCGATGTAATCTTCTTTCTACTTTTGCGTGCTTCCTTGCTTTTCATTTAACAGTTTCTCTTTTAGGCCGGGTTTCCCCACATCTAATTCGCATAGCAGGAGAATGTGACTGGCTCCCTATGGAGCCGGTTCATATATCTCCGTTGCGGCTGCGGAGCGCACTGCACAAACGCTGTGTGTCCTTGGCTCCGTTTCAGAGCCGAATTCAGGCATAGAATCAGCCCTGATTCGTCCCTGAAACGGGGAACAGGGACGCACAGCGCTCCTCTGCGATCCGCAGCTGGTTCCAATGTGAACCGAGCCTTAGAGTTCCAGACATGATTAAAGTGATGAGTTTTAATCAATTTTCAGAAGTTCACCTTATTATCATGCTGGCATTACATACATTGTCAAATGGAAATGTTTTTTTTTTTCCAAGGGGTTACCTGTTTAGCCTTTATTTATGTGGCGTTTCCTGTCTCAGCCACCCGCGGGTATCGCCGTCATATCCAGGGGCGCACTGTCTCCTGGGAGCTATGAATCAATATTCAGTGTGGCTAGCTGCCGCTAATTATTGCGATCTTCCGAAACCGGAAGTGACGCGATGACGCCAGCACGTCGTGGCTTTTGTTTATCTTCGTTGCCATCACAACGGGGCGGACACTTCTGGCGACGCCTCCCGTTGTGATGGCAACGTTGGCAGCTTACGGCGCTGCGCACAGTACATAATGCGTATGCGCTGGAACGGGCGGTGCGCGCTGGTAGCTCAGCATCACCGTACCCCGAAATTGTCTACTTGTGGGCTTTACATGCCCACAGGCAAGATGAAAACTGGCGTCAAGAAATTATATAACTTTTGTTTTTTATTTGAAAGCGGACATCGGGGGATATATTAGAAAAAAGTAGGGCTGTTACTGATTAAAATTTTCGTGTTTGTTTAATCGATTTTTCTTTTTAATCGATTATTTGACTAATTTCAATTAATTATAACGCACATACAGATCCAACTACCTTTAGCTGACGTCATGCGTAGCTCCTCCCCCGTACGCGTTACGTTCAATCAGAACTTCCTCAGCGGGGCTGGGCTACAGTCTATTTAAATAGCACCGTTGTGCATCAGGGGGACAGATGGACAGCCAGAGACATCCATCACCTGCTGAGACAGCAAAGTGTCAGCTCTTTGGAAAAAAAGTGCCCTCATCATAAATGTTTCTTGATTGCTGGATAACCAATCAATGTCAGTTCATCGTCAAACTGACTTACAGCCAGGAAAGCCCTCAGATATGTTGATTTTTATAGCCAAGTCCAGGATTTACATTTTATGTTTATCTGAATACTTTGACCAGTGAGATCAATCAATATCGTTAGGATCTGTCTTCCTCAATTTATGATTTCACGGACATCGACGTCACCGGACTCCCCCCCCTTCCCTTCATTAGCAGACGGAGGCACTTGGGGAAGGGGGGAGGAGTCCGGTGACGTCGATGTCCGTGACGTCACCGTATCTCCGACCGAACTCCCTGAAGACCCGGAAGCTGGCGGAGAGGTGAGTACTGATCAAAAACATTTTGATCGATCAAAAAAATTAACGATTAATCAAGGAATTAATCTTTAATTTTCCCAGCCCTAGAAAAAACGTTGTTACATTTTCATTATATAAATGTACGAATTGTTTAAAAAAATTAAAATAAAAAAATTGAATCGACGTTGGAACTCCGCTTTAAGTATTTTTGCATCGCTAAACAATAAACAAACTTTTTTATATAAGCATCAAAGTGGGAATGGAACGGTCTCTATTATTATAATATAATTCGAGCGATCGAGTTCTCCCGAAATTTCGCACAAGTCGTGTTACGAAAGGAACCAATGAATGAATGAATGACTGAGAGAGATTGCGTTTTTTTTATATATGTTACTTTTTTATACTATTGCGACATTGATTTACCATTTAATTTTTAGATATGTTCAATGTTTCAAAACGCTAGCAATTTTAAATATTTTTCAAAACTCCCACGGCACACCTGCAAATCTCACGTGGCACGCAGATTGAGAATCACTGCTCTAGGCACAGCTTTTGAGTTCACTGCCTGAGTGCATACGCCCGAGATTAGCAACTGTGCACTATGCAAGCTCACTTCTTCTTACCAATGTATGTATTATGGAACCAAGAGGTGGTCCGTTCTATTTCTAATGTCAAAGCAATGACATCTAAAAAAAATTAAAAAATTGAATTTTCCTTTTGTGGTAAAATTTTTTTCTTTTTCACCAGCCTTTGGTAGCCTTGACGTATTATAAACTTGAACTAATTCTGACATTTTTGGCAGGAATGAACGTCAAATATTGTTGCACTCTACTGTTGAGCAGATGCTCTGTGTGTGAAGTGCAAACAGTAAAAAAAAAATATAATCCTGCAAAATCTCCAATCTGATTTGACCAACGTTTGTCATTTTGGCTCGCTGTATACAGCTTTTAAGCCCTTTTTTTAAATTTTTTTATTTGTGAATCTGAAGATCCTACCAGAAACAGCACTTTCTACTGCTGGTCTCGGGTAATTCAAAAGCAGATCAGGTAAAATGCTTGTTAACCAATTCAGCCCCGGAAGATTTGGCTGCTCAATGACCGGGCCATTTTTTTCGATAACGGTACTGCGTCGCTTTAACTGACAATTGCGATGTTGTACCCAAACAAAATTGACGTCCTTTTTTTCCCCCCACAAATAGAGCTTTCTTTTGGTGATATTTGATCATCTCTGCAGTTTTTATTTCTTGCGCTATAAACCAAAAAAAAAGCGTCAATTTTGAAAAAAACACAATATTTTGTACTTTTTGATATAATAAATATCCCCAATTTTTTTTTTAAAAAAGCTAATTTTTTTCTCAGTTTAGGCAGTTTTGGTAATAAAAATCGCAATAAGCATATATTGATTGGTTTGCGCAAACGTTATAGCGTCTACAAAATAGGGGATAGATTTATGGCATTTTTATTATTATTTTTTTACTAGTAATGGCGGTGATCTGCGATTTTTATCATGACTGCGACGTTATGGCGGACACATCGGACACATTTTTGGGATATTTTACAATTATACGCGATCAGTGCTATAAAAATACACTGATTACTGTATAAATGTCACTGGCAGGGAAGGGGTTAACACTAGGGGGTGATCAAGGGGTTAACTGTGTTCCCTAACTGTGTTTTCTAACTGTAGGGGGAGGGGACTGACTATAGGAGATGACAGATGGTGGTTCCTAGCTATAAGGAACTCACAATCTGCATCTGCTCTCAGAACAGAACAGGGATTTGTGTGTTTATACACACACGTCCCTGTTCTGCCTCTCATGCCCGCGATCATTCGTGGCCGGGGTCATGGCGACTACCGGTCACGAGCATCGGCACCCCCGCGGACTAGGCCGAAGCCGTGGCCTCGCCTAAAAACTTCTTCCTGCAGCTCCTCAGGACCGGCGCTCTCCGGCCTAGTCCGCGGCGTCCGGCCTCGCGGACTAGGCCGAAGCCGCAGCCTCGCCTAAAAACTCCTGCCCGCAGCTCCTCAGGACGGGCGCGGTGTCCATCAAAAAAAAAAAAAACTCGATTCGAATCGTGAATCGAGTTTTTTTTTTTAAATCGCAGATTTTCTTTTTGGAGAAAATCGCCCAGCTCTACATGTAATATGTTTTCTACATGTAACATGTTTCTGTCCTGTGTGTCTCAGATTGTAGCTTGTCGCTACACTGGTTGTCTGATGTAGCTGCAAAATACTTTACTTGGTGTTCAGGAAATTTACTACTACTTTTTTTTTTGATGGACACCGCGCTGGTCCTGAGGAGCTGCGGGCAGGAGGTTTTAGGTGAGGCCGCAGCTTCGGCCTAGTCCGCGAGGCCCGAACGCCGCGGACTAGGCCGAAGCCGTTTTGGTGCGGTGTCACCGCCGGTCCTGGGGATCTGCAGGCAGGAGTTTTTAGATGAGGCAACGGCTTTGGCCTAGTCCGCGGCGTCCGGCCTCACGGACTAGGCCGAAGCCGCGGCCTCGCCTAAAAACTCCTGCCCGCAACTCCTCAGGACCGGCGCGGTGTCAGTGCCGGTCCTGTAGAGCTGCGGGCAGGAGTTTTTAGGTGAGGCCGCGGCTTTGGCCTAGTTCGAGGCGTCCGGCCTCACGGACTAGGCCGAAGCCGCGGCCTCACCTAAAAACTTCTGCCTGCGGCTCCTCAGGTCCTGGTGAAAAATAAAAAAATCTAAAAAATCGATTTGCTGAAAATTTGAATCGATTTGACCTCTCAACTCGTTTTTCTCCAGCCCTAATTACATGTGTGTAGAAAAATACATTTAAAGCAGGTGTCTCTTTTTTTTTTTTCTTCACCCTGTATAAGCAACTCTGTTAGCCTATTTGTCCATGTAAATATGCATCTACACAGACAAATAGGCTAATATAGAGTTGCGTATATTTGCAGAGGAGCGTTTTTAGACTGAAAAAAAAATAATAACCATTTAAATTATTATGTTGTTATTTAAAACTTTCCGTGAGACATTATTTCGAGAAGAGTTAGATGACTTCATGCATACCAAATTTGATATATAGGTGTGCGCAGATTACACCATAAGCATTTCCACTGGAAACGGACAAGAAGTTTATCTTGAGGCTGCTAGACTTGAAATGAACCCACATTTTTCTGACATGACAACCATTACAAACTTTGTCATTAATTTGCGATAGCACTAAGGATCACACCCAGCCTGTAATTGTATCTGCTGTCTACATCCATTTAATAATTATTATTATTATACAGGATTTATATAGCACCAACAGTTTGCACAGCGCTTAACAAAAGAAAGGCAGATGTTAGTTACATTATAATTTGGTACAAGAGGAATCGGAGGGCCCTGCTCGTTAGAGCCTCCAATCTAAGATCTATTGTTCATTTACTATAATGAGTACAGCATAGATCCACCACATGATGGATAAATGCAGGAACCGGGATTCAAAAATGCTTCCTGCTCTCCTTGCAGATACCAGGCCTATCCTGTTTAGTATTTATGGGCATCAAGTCGGTCACCGGGTTTTCTCTTTTCTTACTATTTAGAACAGGTTTAAACTAGAAGAGCAGCGAAGGGAATGAGTAGGTCTTTATATTTTAAGGTTTAACAACAGGCAAGAATGAAGGCTACAAATAAAAGCAGATCTGTAACCATTAATACATCATTAACTGTATTTTGTAAATGCAAAAATGCAATTAGTGTAAATACTAGAATTTTACTTTCCTTGCAATCTACTGTAAATCAGTACAATGAAACTACGGCCTATCATTGAACTTGGCAGGACACATACTGTAGGTGGATACACTTGTTCCATATTCTCTACCAGGGCTTTTTTTCAGCAGGAACGTGGGGGAACGCAGTTCCGTCACCTCCATAACTGAATGTTTATAGTGGCAAGGGGTGCTGGGGTGTGCTGGAGGGTCTATTGATGCTGAGAATATCTGTTTTTGCAGAGGAAGGGGAGATCTATTTTGGCTGGGGTGGATCTTATGTTGAGGGAACGTCTATTGATGCTGGGGAATCTATAGATTCTGGAGGGAATCTATTTTTGCAGGGGTATCTATTGTTACTGGGGAGGTCTATTGTTGCTGGTGAAGGATCTATTGTTGCTCAGGGTGGGTATTATGTTGCAGGGAGTCAATCATTGCTAGGAGGGATCTACTGTTGAGCTAGGGGGTCTAATGTTGCTGGCTGTTGGGAGTCCATTGCTGCTGGGGTGGATCCATTGTCGCTAGGGTATCCATTGTTGCTAGATTACTTTTTTACTTTCATTCTTGTTATCATTAACACATTCCATGCAAAATACTTAGAACCACAAAACGATACTTGGTTTTCTATTCTATAAAAGGGATGGTAATGGAAGGTGGGTAAGGTGTGGAACAAAGGAATGGTGCTCGGAGGTGGGTAGGGGGCGGAGTCAAGGGGTGACTCGGAAGGGAGGAGTTCCTGCACCCATTCTCTGAGAAAAAAAAGCCCCGTTCTCTACATAAGAGAAGGAATGGTGTCTATTGACTGGAGGAACACTGCATGACCTGATACTTGCATGACCTAATACGCCTCAGTCATCGTTTGCATGAGTCGGGCCATATTTGTCCAAGCTGTTCCCACTTTATTACATTTTACTGCTAGCAGTATTACTACTTTATTTTATTTTTTTTGCTAATTTATATAGCACCAGCAAACTCTGCAGGGAACACTAAATTATTCCCATTGGTCTTTGCCACCATTATATACTGTCCTTACCACAGACGTACGCCAGTAACTTTGGACTGTGGGAGGAAACTCGCACAAATCTACAACTCTGTGTAGATGGGGTCCCTGGTAGTAACTAAAATCTGTATCTTCTCCTGGCATCATAGGATAAGGGGAAAGTTATACTTAACTTCTTGTAGAACATTCTGGTGTTATATACTGTATGTGGGAAAACGGACAGTTTTTTTGTATGTAGGGTTTCAGATATTGCAAACCACTTAGCAGAGAAGACAATGTACCGTGAGTGGAACATTCACTACCTCACTGGTGATGTATCTGTATGACTTCTGAGAAACAGAAATGATGGAGAGCATACAGGCCAGAGGGGGTAAATAGAAGGAAGTTATGTAATACAGGTATGACCCATAACACAATGGAATCATTGACTGTCTGTGTGGCAGCAGACTCCCATATGTCTTCTCTAATACATGCATGGCCACTTAAACTCTATTATGTCTGCAAGCCTTAAACACACTTCCCACGTTGACAAGAAAGAAATATAGTCTTCCTAGTTAAATAATGCTCCGTTCTTCAGTTATGTGCAGGCAAAACAGAGGAACAGTTAATACCCATACGTATATATACATACATACGTACGTACAGGAACTCTAGAACAACTTGTTCGGCAGCAAAGCTGATTTATTTTAGATTCATTGGGGCTGATTTACTAAAAAAAATTTATTTTTTCACTTGGCTCCTACTAGCTGTTAATTGAGTCATCCATTCTTTTTTTTTTTTCTGCTCTGGGCTGGGTGATAAAAGTTAAAGTTCGCTTGGTTTAGGGAAAAATGTACTGATTTAGTGAATTGTCCCCACTGTGAGTGAAGTCTTTGTTTAAAATCTAGAAAAACTAGATTACATCCCTGGTGTTTGGAAAGAGGCTGGGGGGTCCTAGGACAGGTGTGCATTTTTAAGTGACCCCTTTAAAATGCATTAAAGGCAACCTATAAATAACAATATATCCACTGTTGTGTTCTAGGAACCCTCTGGTGCCCTAAGATTCACTAATTCCCACTGCTGCTCGGTTTAATCCCCTGGTACGTCTTGGTATGGGGGAAGAGGTGCCATTCTTCATTCTCTTCCACAATGTTCAGTGCCTAATCAACAAATGACCAGCTGTTGGTCTATACCAGGGATATGCAATTAGCGGACCTCCAGCTGTTGCAAAACTACAAGTCCCATCATGCCTCTGGGTGTCATGCTTGTGGCTGTCAGAGTCTTGCTATGCCTCATGGGACTTGTAGTTCTGCAACAGCTGGAGGTCCGCTAATTGCATATCCCCGGTCTATACCATGGATCACTAAATGGCGGACTGCGGTCCAGACTCGGACTGAGCGACAGTCCTGCCTGGACTGTAGCCAGCACATGTCAGCTGTGTAAGCTCTCCTGAGTCTCCCTCCCAACTGCCGCTGTCATTCTCACAGTCAGCGGGGGAGGTGCTGCAGATCGGGACGAAGAGCGGGAGTCTTTTCAAATTAACAAGCGGGTAATCGCCCCCGCTTGTTAATGTAGTAGGTTGGGCAGCTCCCGCCCTCCATTTAGATCTGCAGCTCCTCCCACCCCCTGCTCTGATGTGAGGATGACAGCGGTGGCTGGGCGAGATAGTCGGAAGAGCTCACACAGCTGACTGTGCCTCTACCCTGCCAAAGGTAGGACAGTGCAGTAGAGGCTTACATTGAAACACTGCGATGTAAGGGGCACTGTAATGTGAAGTGCACTGCAATGTAAACGGGCACTCCAATGTGAAGGGGGATTATGGACACTAATGTAAAGGGGGAAACTGTGATGGAAAGAGGGGGCTCTGATGTAAAGGGGCTACGATGTAAATGGTAGGCTAAAGACACTGATGTACGGGGGGGGGGGGGGTTAAGGACTGTGACGTGTAATGCCCCATACACACGGTCGGATTTTCCAACGGAAAATGTGTGATAGGACCTTGTTGTCGGAAATTCCGACCGTGTGTGGGCTTCATCACACATTTTCCATCCGATTTTCCGACACACAAAGTTTGAGAGCAGGCTATAAAATTTTCCGACAACAGAATCCGTTGTCGGAAATTCCGATCGTGTGTACACAAATCCGACACACAAAGTGCCACGCATGCTCAGAATAAATAAAGAGATGAAAGCTATTGTCCACTGCCCCGTTTATAGTCCCGACATACGCGGTTTACGTCACCGCGTTCAGAACGATCGGATTTTCCGACAACTTTGTGTGACCGTGTGTATGCAAGACAAGTTTGAGCCAACATCCGTCGGAACAAATCCTAGGATTTTGTTGTCGGAATGTCCGAACAAAGTCCGACCGTGTGTACGGGGCATTATAGTGCAAACATGAGGTTTGGACCTCTGCCAAAAGAAAGTTTTACTGACTGGACCTCCATAAATTTTATTTCAAGACCCCTGGTCTATACTAATAATCAGAAGCCAGTCAGCATGGATTCTGATAATATGACCACCATGAGCATTAAAATGTTGATGATGTACTTTAGTGCAAGTAGTACATACTTTATGCCATTGTGAGAAACAAAATCAAATGTATTTTTCTATGACTGTATTAAATGTGGTGAGCACACAGGTATACCAGTTTAGCAACAAAATGTTCCTAGTGGGTTTTAAAAAAGAAAATGGCATGTTTTGCAGGTACCATCCATCGCTTCATTTCTCTCAAGTGCATGAATCTTTTGGATGTCTCTTTAAAAAAAAATTGATACTATAAAATTCATCTTGTATTTTCAGAAGGGAAGCTCGGCACACTCCATTTTTCTGCCATTACAGGTTCCTTAAGTGAAAAAGTGAATGTTTATACAAAAGTTCAGCTTTTCTGGATTTTTTTTGTTTTTGTTATGTGGCCTGACCTTGGCCCTTCTGAGTCAGAACCCGCATCATACTTGGAGGGAGATTTATTATCCGAGACAATGGCCTGGAGTAAATTTTTTTGCTGTGGCCTTTCACTTAGAAAACAAGAAAAGCCTACAACCAATATTTTTGACATTATATTACAATGATACTAGGAAATGCTGCTGGCAACTAGTATTACAAAGGTTATCTCAGTCCCCTCTTCTGAGGAAAGGTTGAGCCTTATTGCTGTGTTGTGCAGCAGAATCCTGCCTGACTCTTTTGCAAGAGCTTTGTTTTGACATCCTTTCTCCGGTTGTCCCCACTCCCTGTTGATGTCGGGTGGAAAGGTTTATACCACCTTCCTTCATATGAAGGCTGATGTTGCAGGTCAAACTGGATCTTATTCTGTGTTGATTCAACTGAAAGAATGCTTGAAAAGAAAATGTATACAGTAAAACCTTGGATTACGAGCATAATTCGTTCCGGAAACATGCTTGTAATCCAAAGAACTTGTATATCAAAGCAAATTTCCCCATAAGAAATAATAGAAACTCAGATGATTCGTTCCACAATCATTTATTCATAGGTCTTTCAGTTTATAATTCATATAAAAAGATTATAGCAATGTGATAGGTTGTGTAACCATAAAATGTCTATCCAGAAATGGAAGCCTCCACAAGGGGATTAGAAGCAAAATCCATCAGGAGCTACAGAGTATAAAAGAGAAGAGAGGCACCTCTAAGTCTAGCAATATGGTTACATTTAATGAAGGTACAACTCACATGGTTGATGATTAAAACGGGCACATCTAAGTATGTCTGGGGTAAAGTGATCCTCATAGACCATCCCCGCACCGCTGGCTCTCACCGCTGTCAATCTGCAATTGTGACCGGGAAGACTACCCTGCAGTAGAGCGATCTGAAAGCGAGGCTTGACCCGCTCGTGGAGCGCAGCGTGGAAGGGATGACGTTGATGGCGGTGCGGAGGATGAGGAGTTGGGAGGATGTGAGTTGCTAAATGTTGTACCTTCATTAAATGTAAGCATAATGCCACACTTATGCCGCGTACACACGAGCGGACTTTACGGCAGACTTTGCCCGGCGGACTGGATTTCGTCGGACAATTCGATGTGTGTGGGCTCCAGCGGACTTTGCTTTCTCAAAAGTTGGACGGAATTAGATTTGAAACTTGTTTAAAATTTATCCGTTGAAATCGAGTCCGGTCGAAAAGTCCGCCGTCTGTATGCTAGTTCGACGGACTAAAAAGCCACGCTAGGGCAGCTATTGGCTACTGGCTATGAACTTCCTTGTTTTAGTCCGGTCGTACGTCATCACGTATGAATTCGACGGACTTTGGTGGATTGTGTGTAGGCAAGTCCGTTCATTCAGAAAGTCCGTCGGAAAGTACGTCGAAAAATCCGCCGGGCAAAGTCCGCCGTAAAGTCCGCTCGTGTGTACGCGGCATAAGAGGCGCCTCTCTTCTCTTTTATACTCAGTTGTGACCTGACGCTACTTGTATAGCAAGACATCGCTTGTATATCAAGTCAAAATTTATGAAAAATTTTTGCTTGTCTTGCATAACGCTCTCAAACCAAGTTACTCTCAAACCAAGGTTTTACTGTAATTGATGATTAACATTTATATGCCTGTCTTGAAGTGAAATAAAAGTATTTATTATTTTTTTTTTTTTTACCTAAGATAAAAAAAAAAGTGTTATACTTACCTGCTCTGTGCAAGGATATTGCACAAAAAAGCCTCTTTCTCCTCTTCTGGGGTCCCACGCCAGTGCTCTCGGTTCCTTCTTCCCTGCATGTGCCTCCTTAGCAAGCAGTGTGGTATGCGGGAACACCTGGAGGAGCGCTCCAGAGCTGGGCTGTGTGCGTTCATAGTGTCACACGCAACTGCTCGGCCTTGCTCTCTCCTCACAGGAATTGATTGGCAGGAGCTAATGGGAGCAGGAGCCAATGGCTCCCACTTCTGCTGGCAACCCTATGAGAAGATGCAACACAGTGGTGTAGTGGTTAGCACTTTCACCTAGCAGCAATAGGGTCGCTGGTTCAAATCCTGACCACGACACCATCTGCCTGGAGTTTGCATGTGCTTCCTGTGCCTGCGTGAGTTTCCTCCGGGTACTCTGGTTTCCTCCCACACTCCAAAGACATGCTGGTAGGTGAATCGGATCCTATCTCTAAAAAGTTGGTCCTAGCATGTGTATGTGTCTGTAAGCGCGCCGGGACCCTGCTGGGTAAAGGATCGTGCTATATCAAGGTGCAACTCAGCTCAACTCAAGAAGAGGGAGAGAGACTAGCGCTGCTCGAGAGAGGTGACAGGTAAACATTTGGGGGTGGGGGGAAATGATTAGCTAATGAAGGGTTCTTTACCTTGATCCAGGGAATGCATTAGGGTAGAAAACCTTTTGACTTTAGAACTACTTTAAGCCTGGCCACTCCTCTCAGCGATGGTCTTCATTGCCACAAACATTGTGGCAGCAAGATGGATTGCTTAGGACCGATCTGATAACAGTGCCTTGTGATATCAGACAAAACACTTCAGAAACACCAGTTGACTGATGCTGTGCATTTCAAGAGTTGCTTATCAATATACTTTCAGGTACCTGTGCCCAGACTATAGACTATCAGTGGTGGTCAACTTGGAAATCTTAAAGGGCCTCAATGGTGGCCCTAATGCTTCTAGAGGACAGCAATAGCAGCTTGTTTTCATGTGCTGAAGTAATATGTTACGTCAACGCCTGAATATTTTGGTTCTGCTGTATTTACACACACTGAAAAGAAAGTGGGAGTAAAACGAGCCCCAAAGTTGGTGTTGGTGGTCACAATGATAACTCCTAGCTCTGGTGTCAGTGAAGGCAAAAAAAAAAAATCCCCTTCAATGATGTCATTGACTGCAATAATAACGCTCAGCATTGGTATCAGTGACTGCAGTAATAACCCCCAACATTGGTGTCTGTCATTGTAGCATTAACCCCAGAACTGGTGTCAGTCACCACAGTAATAACCCTGACTTTGCTAGTCAATGGCAGTGTTATTTCAGACCACCTATATTTTGATCAGTGGCAATGCTGTAAAACACTCCCTTCTCCTTTTTTATCCTTTCCCTGCATTGGTGGTCTCTGGCAGTGCTGTTTAACGCCCAACCCTACATTGGTGGTCATTGACCTCCTACTCACTATTTACTTACCACAGATCTCAAGGACCCTGTTGGGACCACAACAGACACCACTAAGGACAGTGTGGCAGGTTGCTGCATTCCTGTTGTAATTCTTCTTCTAGAGATCGAGCTAGCATTGAATGTACCTGTTTCTACAGAAGGGAGTTTGTATCTTTCTTTACATATTTTATTAAATACCACTGAAGTGTGGAGAATAAGGCAGATTGCTCAGCCACTTTTGGCTTTAAGTAATATTTGATAACAGTGTTCCACCTATTTGGAACATATGAACTGTGATAAATACAGGCATAACCAGCCCCTGTAGGTACATTTGCAATTCTGATTAACATACCCTGTTTCCCTGAAAATAAGCCCTACCCTGAAAATAGGACCTACAAGGAACTTAGGGCTTATTTGGGGGGTAGGGCTTATATTGCAGCCATCACCGACAATCACGCTAGGTCTTATTTTCGGGGAAACAGGATAGTATCCATTGTTTGATAACAGGTGATCACATCTTCTGCTTTAATACCTGTAGCTTTTAATTATCTTCCAAAGGTTTAATGGTGTTTTTAATTGTGAGTGTAGCTACTTTGATGGTTTTAGCTCTGATGTAAAGAAAACAAATACATTATGTATATATGTAAATTGCAATTAAAATTCAGTCTCTAACTTGTTGGTGTTGTCTCATCTCTTATGCTGAAATAAAAATGCATTATTTAATTTTTTTCCAATTTGTCACCTAGTTAAAGAGTATCTCAGACTCCAAAATTTACACTGCACCACTGACTGTAATGCCCCGTACACACGGTTGGATTTTCCGATGGAAAATGTCCGATCGGAGCGTGTTGTCGGAAATTCCGACCGTGTGTAGGCTCCATCGGACATTTTCCATCGGATTTTCCGACACACAAATTTGGAGAGCAGGAGATAAAATTTTCCGACAACAAAATCCGTTGTCGGGAATTCCGATCGTGTGTACACAAATCCGACGGACAAAGTGCCACGCATGCTCAGAATAAATAAAGAGATGAAAGCTATTGGCCACTGCCCTGTTTATAGTCCCGACGTACGTGTTTTACGTCACCGCGTTTAGAACGATCGGATTTTCCGACAACTTTGTGCGACCGTGTGTAGACAAAACAAGTTTGAGCCAACATCCGTCGGAAAAAATCCTAGGATTTTGTTGTCGGAATGTCCGAACAAAGTCCGACCGTGTGTACGCCCTATAACTGAGTGTGAATCTAATTATGGAAAGACCTATAGCTGGGCAGGTTGTTGTAAAAATATATTGTAAATTCAGGCAATATTGTCAGCATAAGAACATTAAAATGTGTCTTTGTTTGAAATAAATGTGAAATAATTTTAAGCATCTTAAAGGAAATAAAACCTGGTCAGAATACTGTAGAATTTTGCTCTCAATTTTTTTATTTTTTTTTTAACCTTTTACGTTTTTGGCAAAATACAGTATAGGAATACAAACAGGACAAATCAGTATTTTTTTTTCTCAATTTTTTGAACGTGGCGTTTTTAATCTCACATATTTAATCAGTATATTAACCAACCTGTAGAGAACAGATTATATGTAAAGGCAGGGGATCAGGGTTGCCAGCAGTCAGTAAATTTACCCGACCGCTTGTAAAAATCGCATATTTTTTTACTACTGTCTGTAAATATCAGTAGCTGATAATTTGTCATGCTGTGATGGCTTTTTAAGTGTTAACAAGACAAATTACTTGTTATGTGCAGGGCAGTTGCTAGATCTACAAAAGAACTAGGGCTAGAGCCCATAGCAGCGTAGTAAAGAAAGTCATATGCTTGGGAGGGCATACACATGTATATACAGTAATATACGTAATATACATGTGTGTGTGTGTATATATATCCCCAGAGAGCACCCCCCCTTACATCAGGGTCCCCAGAGAACCCCCTTACATCAGGGTCCCCAAAGAGCCCCCCTTACATTAGGGTTCCCAGATAGCCCCCCCTTACATCAGGGTCCCCAGCAAGCCCCCTACTTCCTCAGGGTACCCAGAGAGTCTCCCCTTCCTTTGTGGACCCCTGCAGAGACTTGGGGCTATGGGCCCCAGATTCGGGGCTATAGCCCCAAAAGCCACCCCCTAGAGACACCACTGGTTATGTGTATTGTCAATGTTTCCATATTGTGTTTTATACTGTTTAAATTATCAGTTGTCTTCGTTTTTTAATAGGAATTCAGTGATTTTTTTTTCAGGTTGTCAGTAAAAAATGTGATCTGCCAGTAAATTCCACAAGTTTTGTCAGTAAAAAAATGTTGCTGGAGGTTGCCAACACTGCAGGGGATATATGCATAAACATAGAGATTTATTGTACTTCCTGCTAACATTTTTAGCTTTATCTAGTAATCTGACATTCTATATATATGTATACTTTGTTTGAAAAAACTCCATTGAGGGTGTGATAATACAAATCCCTAGTTGCTTTTACATGTTCAATTAGTGGTGTCACCCGCTGTCTACAATGAATTCTGGTAATTTTGGTGTTCAGCTTCAAGAACGTTACACCTTCATAATGGCTCTTTTGACAAGAAAAAAAAAAAAAAGATTTATAAATATACCTAGCTATTGGATCCACAAGAGATATAAACGGGCAGTGAGAGATTCAACCACACCATAATTTGCCATGTCCGTTTTATTTGGAGTGGAATAGAATGTATAAAAATGTATTTTGAAGTAATGTACATATTTTTTTTTTCCATTATCAGGTGGTAAGAGTCCATTCACAGGAGCAACAAGGAGGGGTCCAGGAACGAAGAAAGCAGGTATGTACATTACAGTCCTGTGAATAAGTAACATATAGGGCTAGGCGTGACTGCAAGGTTAATGACTATGACAGACACACCCATATGGAATTACTGTACAAATGCAAAGTGCAGGTTTACATCAGCAAACCTTTATTCTGTATTGTATAACGTGGTTATAAATATGAGAAAAGTTGCACTACTAGTGATTATAAAAGACAAAAGGACAATAACTTAGCAGCCAGCATCAACAGTATAGTGAACCGTGTATCAAAAAAAATAAAAATAAATAAAAAAGGATGTATAAAATGCAGCGCTAGTATACAAATCTGAATCCCCAGAGCATCCCCCAGGGATAAGTGTGAAACTGATGGCTGCTCATTAATGAGAAACCAACTTCTGGTGAATATATCACAAAAATCAAAAAAAATGTCAATGTGCAATGGACAAGAGAAAACAAATAAATGAAGTTTCTGTGGAGAAAAACAAAAAGAAAGAAACAAACAAACAGCAAGCAATCGGTGATGAACAAAAGCTTAAATGCTCCTCAATGAGGTACTGTATAGCCCCATGTAAAAAAAAAGCAAAGGGGTGATGCCTTTTCAACAGATGATAAGTAAAAATGAGCAGGCTTCTCCATATATTATTCACAGATATGCATGTAGGATGATAGAAGAATTGGGTCGCTTACCGCAGAGGGTGGACACACTCGCCGTACGGCGGTGGGCCGGACAGGCATTTGGATCATTCAATCCAGCAGATGCTTGGTGGGAGACTGCGATGGTATAATGATATACCCCGATGGCCACATCCAGAACAGCAAAGAATAGATGGTGCACACCAGAACCTCCAACAGGCAGACGTGCCTGAACTCACACGCATTCGCCAGCTGGGTAGGATATGAAGACTCCAAAAGGCAACATGTCAAATCATGGGAAAAGAAAGAAAGGGCCTCCACATAGTGCATGAATCCGAATTTAAAAATGTATTTAAAAAGTACAAGCCACCTAGCACGGTGGGTACAAGAGGTGATCACATAAAAAAAAGAGATAAATTGTGTGGTGTCAGAAGCACAAAGGCTAACAACCCGACATGTTTCGACCAATAGTCCTTCAACTGGGGCATCACTAAACCTTTCGTCTGATTTCTAAATTGCTGCATTTGTAAATTCCAAAAGCCAATGTAAAGGAGTAGTAGTGGTAAAAAAAAAAGCACTTGTGGGTTTAACCAATCTTGTTTTTTTGTACAATTCTCCTTTTAAGGGGGTGTGTCCTATGCCTGCATACTTTTGCTGATAGGTGTCCCTCATTCCCATTTCAAAAAGTTGGGAGGTGTGATGCATAGAATGCATATAGATAAAAAAAAAAAAAACCTTCTGTCTTTACCTTCTGTCTTTTCTGATCAGTTGTCTTACATTTTGTGAGACATTTATGTTTATGGTCACTGACTTTTGGGGAGGAGCACCATTTGCATATGGTTCCAGAGAAGTTCTTCTGAAGAGATCTGCCTCTGTGTTATAATAACACTGTCACTCATAGGAGCGTAATCTGTGAATCAGTATGCATACTGTTATCAGTCGATCAGGCATGAATGCACAAGCAGCAACACCACTAGAGCCAACCTGATCAGGAGAACAGTAGAGATTAGGTGGCAACATCTAACCCAGACATATAATTTTGGCAGAATGATTAGCCGCCCTGGGGCATCTACACAAATGACCGTGTCCACAACCATGCAATCTTATGCTAATTCAACCAGGACATTTGGAAAAACTTTCCTAAGAGAAAAATATAAAAACTACTGTTGTTGATCTCGTACTGAAAATGCAAGCTGCCTCTGTTCAGGGTCAGTGCCTTGGAATGCAATGAAGTCAAATATGCCAATAAAGAGTCCTGACTTGCTTAATGCCAGCCTATTCCAGATTATTATTATTAATATTATTATTCAGGATTTATATAGCGCCAACAGTTTGCGCAGAGCTTATTAGATTAGCAAAATCAGAAATTGGTGATCATCCTGGTGAGAGAACAAGCGTTTTTCAGAAGGTGTGCAGAAAAAGCAGGCCGTGAATTTCTCCCGTAAATTGGCACCAAAGTACAACTTGAACCAGACGTTTATAAAGGGAAGTCCTGAGGTTGCATGACATCAAGAATGTGTACACACAAAACAGTAGGAAAACTGACAGCGTTGTTAAGCAGGTCTTGATGTGTTGACAGACCTTGAAACTTTTGTCCAATTCGAAGTTCTGTTTTGAATAATAATTGTCTGACAATTCACAGTTCACTTTGAAAATACTGGTTTGGGAGTCTGTATAAGAGCGCCTTCTAGTGTTCGTTTTGCTTTATAACATGCGCTGAGTTTTTCATACTGTAAGGAAAGTCATACGTTTTAGATTGGAAGCTCTAACGAGCAGGGCCCTCTGATTCCTCTTGTACCAAATTGTAATGTAACTGTAATGTCTGCCTTTATTTTGTTAAGCGCTGCGCAAACTGTTGGCGCTATATAAAACCTGTATTATAATAATAATAATGTAAAGGAATGAAATCCTGAATTTAAGCTTCATACCTTTTAAAGTGGATGTAAACCCGAATATATATATTTTTTTTATGTCATAATGTAGAGTATAAGATTTCCTATCATTTGAGCCCAGTCTTGCCACAAAGAGTTAATCCAGCTCTGAGCAATCCTCTTTTATTGTTCAGTGAGATAAAACTTGACAAACAGAGAAAAACTTTGTCAAATCCTCCCCCTTGCTGTGAGTGACAGGTGATTTACATATCTCGTGCACTAGCCTAAGACATGCATTATTTTTTAAAGAGAGAAGAGGTCTTGCGAGCCACAATGACCCTATGCCTTACTGTAGAAATCTACAAATACCCAGCTGCAACCGCAGGTCACGTATTCATAGCCGTGCGTTTAAATTTGAATGGAAAAATGCGTTGCGCTTAGGTATATATTCACTTTAACAATCTAAAGGCGCCCAGTGTATGTGCTTCCAATCTTAAATCAATAGATATAAATAATACTGCTATATACCACATTAAAGTGCCAAATATAGATAGTGATATAATTAAATCCACCATGAATATGAAAATACCAGTATATTGCGCTTAATGGTAAGCGACCTATTTGTATATAAAGAACATAGCTTAATAAAAATATCAATCAATGCGCCTGAAATTTACATCAAAGTGCCGTGCGTATATCCAATCTAAAAGTGCTACGTGCAAAGAAAAATTACTCATATACAATGGTGACAAGTGAAAAACCATGCATTATAAATATGGTAATTAGCATACAAACTGTGAAAAAAAACTCTATAAACAATAAGTGATAAAAACACATAAAAACCATATAAATTAATTAGGTGATAATAGTCCTTTAAATGTGAAAAACAATCTTCCAAATCTGTATCACGTAACAATGTGTGGCGGAAAAGAATCCAATAGTGCATAGAGGTGCTTCACATGGGAGACGGATCGTGGAACCACAGTGCCCAAATGTGCCCCGGTGACCCCCAAAGTGACCCCCTGATGAAGACACGTGACTCCCTGTGTCGAACACGCGTAGGGGAGGGGCCAGGATGGAGCGAGCAGCACTGAGCTAGGCTGGAATTATCTGAACACCCCACAGCGCATCGAAATAGCGTTTCTGGACGTACATTCTGCCTGTACTGTTTGGTGCACATTAAGCACCTATGCAATGTGAGTACCCCGGTGTGGGGATTGTTTACACTAGTTACTATTAAATATTTTGGCGATATTACACTATGCAGTCCCTTCTTTTTCTTTTGGTATGATGCCTATGGAGTCCTAAAAGAGCTTGATGGGAGATCATCTGGTGTCCTGATTACTGAGCCCAGGGGTGGCTCCAAAGCATGTTTGGACACAGCTAAACCCTGTGTCACACGCTCAGAGGTGAGCGCAGCTACTTTGGGGGTCACCGGGGCACATTTGGGCACTGTGGTTCCACGATCCGTCTCCCATGTGAAGCACCTCTATGCACTATTGGATTCTTTTCCGCCACACATTGTTACGTGATACAGATTTGGAAGATTGTTTTTCACATTTAAAGGACTATTATCACCTAATTAATTTATATGGTTTTTATGTGTTTTTATCACTTATTGTTTATAGAGTTTTTTTTCACAGTTTGTATGCTAATTACCATATTTATAATGCATGGTTTTTCACTTGTCACCATTGTATATGAGTAATTTTTCTTTGCACGTAGCACTTTTAGATTGGATATACGCACGGCACTTTGATGTAAATTTCAGGCGCATTGATTGATATTTTTATTAAGCTATGTTCTTTATATACAAATAGGTCGCTTACCATTAAGCGCAATATACTGGTATTTTCATATTCACGGTGGATTTAATTATATCACTATCTATATTTGGCACTTTAATGTGGTATATAGCAGTATTATTTATATCTATTGATTTAAGATTGGAAGCACATACACTGGGCGCCTTTAGATTGTTAAAGTGAATATATACCTAAGCGCAACGCATTTTTCCATTCATGCATTATTTTTTATTTCCCACCCCCACTCCTTTCTTCAGCAGCTCTGCAAGGATTGGCTGTTCCACACCTCAGCATGATTTGGCATGCTGAAGTCATGTGGTTACTTTCCTGTCTTTTCACTGGATGTTAGAGATCATAGCAGAAGTTCAGTGTAAGAAATACACAGGAGAAAATGCATATTGACAAGGGGAGTGTAGAGGTGGGCGGGGAGTCTACTGACATCACGACTCCATCCACCGAACTCCAGACAACAGGCCCACCCACAGAATCTGCAGTTTTTCGGGTCTAATAACAGACAGAGGGGAGACATTTGACAGGTAAAGATACATGCAGGAGGCATGTATACCCTTATAGATAACCCCTATGGCCAGGCCCGGACTGGGACAAAAAATAGGCCCGGGCATTTTGGATTGAGCAGCCCATGACATGTTAACTGGCCCCTTCCCCACTCTCCACCCTGACAGATTCCCTGAGAGAGGGGAGGGGGAACCCAGCAGAGGTGTGGGGGGGGGGGAGGTGAGGTGGGACCAGGAAAGAGCATGGTGGGATGGAGAGCACAGGGAAGAACCTTGAGAACATGGGGTGGGGCGAGAGCACAGGGAGGAAGAGAAGAGCACAAGGGTCAATGGAGAGCATGGGGGGAGGTTGAGAGCATGGGGGGAGGTGGAGAGCACAGGAAGGGCGGCGGAAAGCAAGGGGGTAGGTGGAGAGCACAGGGGGGCTGGTGGAGAGCATGGGGGGGATGTGAAGCGCACATGGGAGAGGTGGAGAGCACAGTGAGGGCAGCGGAGAGCATGGGGGGAGGTGGGGAGCACAGAGAGGGCGGCGGAGAGAACGGGGGGAGATGGAGAGCACAGGGGGCTGGTGGAGAGCATGGGGGGGATGTGAAGAGCACATGGGGGAGGTGGAGAGCACAGTGAGAGCAGCGGAGAGCATGGGGGGAGGTGGGGAGCACAGAGAGGGCGGCGGAGAGAATGGGGGGAGATGGAGAGCACAGGGGGCTGGTGGAGAGCATGGGGGTGTGTGAAGAGCACAGGGAGGGTTGCAGAGAGCATGGGGGGAGATGGAGAACACAGGGAGGGCGGCGGAGAGCATGGGGGGAGATGGAGAACACAGGGAGGGCGGCGGAGAGCATGGGGGGAGATGGAGAGCACAGGGAGGGCCGGGGAGAGCATGGGGGGAGGTGGAGAGCATGGGGGGAGGTGGAGAGCACAGGGGGGCTGGTGGAGAGCATGGGGGAGAGGTGGAGAGCACAGTGAGGGCAGCAGAGAGCATGGGGGGAGGTGGAGAACACAGGGAGGGTGGCGGAGAGCATGGGGGAGATGGAGAGCACAGTGAGGGCAGCAGAGAGCATGGGGGGAGGTAGAGAACACAGGGAGGGCAGCGGAGAGCATGGGGGGAGATGGAGAGCACAGGGAGGGCGGCAGAGAGCATGGGGGGAGGTGGAGAGCACAGGGGGGAGGTGGAGAGCATGGGGGGGCTGGTGGAGAGCACGGGGAGGGCAGCGGAGAGCACAGGGGGGAGGTGGAGAGCATGGGGGGGGCTGGTGGAGAGCACAGGGAGGGCGGCAGAGAGCATGGGGGGATGTGAAGAGCACATGGGGGAGGTGGAGAGCACAGGGAGGGCAGCGGAGAGCATGGGGGGAGGTGGAGAGCACAGGGAGGGCGGCAGAGAGCATGGAGGGAGATGGAGAGCACAGGGAAGACTGCGGAGAACATGGGGGGAGATGGAGAGCACAGGGAGGGCGGCGGAGAGCATGTGGGGAGGTGGAGAGCACAGGGGGGCTGGTGGAGAGCATGGGGAAAGGTGGAGAGCACAGGGGGGCTGGTGGAGAGCATGGGGGGATGTGAAGAGCGCATGGGGGGTGGCAAGCACAGGGAGGGCGGCGGAGAGCATGGGGAGAGGTGGGGAGCACAGGGGGGGCAACGGAGAGCATGAGCGGGCAGCGGAGAGCATGGGGGGATGTGGAGAGAATAGGGGGGAAGCAGAGTGCGTGGGGGGATATGAACAGCGCAGGGGGGGTGGCGGAGAGCACGGGGGTGGCAGAGAGCACAGGGAGGGTGGCAGAGAGCATGGGGGGAGGTGGAGAGCAAAGGGAGGGCGGCAGAGAGCATGAGGGAGGGGGAGAGCACAGGGGGGTGGCAGAGAGCATGGGGGAGGTGGAGAGCACTGGGGGGGGGGCAGAGAGCATAGGGGAGGTGGAGAACACTGGGGGGGCGACAGAGAGCATGGGGGAGGTGGAGAGCACTGGGGGGGCAGAGAGCATGGGGGAGGGGGAGAACACGGGGGGGCGACAGAGAGCATGGGGGAGGTGGAGAGCACTGGGGGGTGGCAGAGAGCATGGGGGAGGTGGAGAACACTGGGGGGCGACAGAGAGCATGGGGGAGGTGGAGAGCACTGGGAGGGGGGGTTTAGCAGAGAGCATTGGGGAGGTGGAGAACACTGGGGGGCGACAGAGAGCATGGGGGAGGTGGAGAGCACTGGGAGGGGGGGTTAGCAGAGAGCATTGGGGAGGTGGAGAACACTGGGGGGCGACAGAGAGCATGGGGGAGGTGGAGAGCACTGGGGGGGTGGCAGAGAGCATGGGGAAGGTGGGGAGCACTGGGGGGGGGGTGGCAAAGAGCATGAGGAGGCAAAGAGTATGGGTGGTGTGGAGAGCCTAGGGGGGGCAGCAGAAATAAGAAGGATAGGAGAAGCGGTGGGGGCGGCTGCATATAGAACAATCATTCTCTCCATCTTCCTCCTGCAGTCTCCTGCTTCTCCTCTACCTCTCGCAGGCATTCCGATACTGCAGGAGGAAGATGGAGAGAATGATTGTTCTATATGCAGCCGCCCCCACCGCTCCTCCTATCCAGGTTATAGGTGGGTGGCGGAGAGCACGGGGCTGCACTCACGTTTTCTGTTATCGGCTTCAAGATGTTAGCAGCAGCAGGTGTCTGCTCTGGCTCCTCCCCCTTTCGCAGCCACGCCCCCTGGCACCGACGGCTGACGGCTGACCTATGCGGGCGGCCGCAGAAGGCTCTAGCTCCACCCCCCCTCTATGTTTACGTCCCCCCAGCGCCGATGGAGTTTAACTGCCAGCCGGGCGGCCGCGGAGAGGCTGCGTGAGCGGCGTGGGCTCAAAGAGCCTTGTGACCCGCAAGGACTTGCAGCCTGGTGGCCCAGGCGGCCGCGGCCCACCGGGCGAATGCCCGGTTTGCCCTATGGCCAATCCGGGCCTGCCTATGGCAGTAGTTTAGAAAGGATGACATTGGGTTTACATCCACTTTAATCTAGGCTTACCTGTAGGTCAAACTGGTCTGTAAGGGTTTACAACCACTTTAAGTAAAGCTTTCACATAAAAAAAAAAAGTACATCTTTTTGCAAGTAAAAAAAACACATATTGATTATTTTTTTTACTGGCAGAAAGAATCCATGAACTACGAGTGCCCTCACAGGGTACGTGGATGTAAAAAGCGCTGCGTTCTAATCAGTAGAAGTGTATAATGCAGCAGTATTGTATGCCTTGGGCTAGAATAATAGTGATTTCTAGAAGTCTCATGCAACATTTCTCGGGTCTATGACCAGTCTCCTATAACATGTCCCCAGTCTCCAACAGCAGTTTTTTTTTAGTCTTTGACCATCTCTTGTAGCATTCCTATTGTCTTTAACCATCTCCTGTATATGTCTGCTTTATGTAGCATTACATTCACTAAATTATTTTGTGGGGGCCCTTTTGTGATGTGAGAGGCTGCACTCGAGACCCCATAGACCAGTGGTTCTCAGCTCCTGTCCTCAGGACCCACTAACAGGCCAGGTTTGCAAGATAACTGAAATCCATCACAGGTGATATCATTTGCTGCTCAGTGATTGCAGTATTCTAGTCTGTATCTCCCCAAGGTAATACATAAAATCTGGCCTGTTAGTGGGTCCTGAGGACAGGAGTTGAGAACCACTGCCATAGACCAAGAAACATGACCATTACTGCAGTAAATACTGTTGATGAAATGGAGCATAACCCCAATGAGTAATATGTACAGGCACTCATATACAGTATCTCACAAAAGTGAGTACACCCCTCACATTTCTGTAAATATTTTATCATATCTTTTCATGTGGCAACACTGAGGAAATGACACTTTGCTACAATGTAAAGTAGTGAGTGTAAAGCTTGTATAACAACAGTCTAAATTTTCTGTCCCCTCAAAATAACTCAACACACAGCCCTTAATGTCTAAACCGCTGGCAACAAACATCAGTACACCCCTAAGTGAAAATGTCCAAATTGGGCCCAATTAGCCATTTTCAGTGCTCAGACCATACGCCGCACACTGCGTCAAATTGGTCTGCATGGCTGTCGTCCCAGACGGAAGCCTCTTATAAAGATGATGCACAAGAAAGCCTGCAGTTTGCTGAAGACAAGCAGACTAAGGACATGGATTACTGGAACCATGTCCTGTGGTCTGATGAGACCAAGATAAACTTATTTGGTTCAGATGGTGTCAAGCGTGTGTGGCGGCAACCAGGTGAGGAGTACAAAGCCAGTGTGTCTTGCCTACAGTCAGGCATGGTGGTGGGAGTGTCATGGTCTGGGGCTGCATGAGTGCTGCCGGCACTGGGGAGCTACAGTTCATTGAGGGAACCATGAATGCCAACATGTACTGTGACATACTGAAGCAGAGCATGGTCCCCTCCCTTCGGAGACTGGGCCACAGAGCAGTATTCCAACATGATAATGACCCCAAACACACCTCCAAGATGACCACTGCCTTGCTAAAGAAGCTGAGGGTAAAGGTGATGGACTGGCTAAGCATGTCTCCAGACCTAAACTCTATTGAGCATCTCTGGAGCATCCTCCAGAAGGTGGAGGAGCGCAAGGTCTCTAACATCCATCAGCTCTGTGATGTCGTCATGGAGGAGTGGAAGAGGACTCCAGTGGCAACCTGTGAAGCTCTGGTGAACTCCATGCCCAAGAGGGTTAAGGCAATGCTGGAAAATAATGGTGGCCACACAAAATATTGACACTTTGGGCCCAATTTGGCCATTTTCACTTAGTGGTGTACTCACTTTTGTTGCCAGCGGTTTAGACATTAATCGCTGTGTGTTGTTATTTTGAGGAGACAGAAAATGTACACTGTTATATAAGCTGTACACTCACTACTTTACATTGTAAAATATCTAATAAAATATTTACAAAAATGCGAGGGGTGTACTCACTTTTGTGAGATACTGTAAGTGAAAGGGTATACACAGTCATACCTTGTGTAAATGCCGATGGCTTCTGAATCTGCATTTACCTGAGCATGCACAATATATTTTCCCGCATGCACCACTCTTGCTTTTGGGCAAACTACACTGTAAACGCTGATGCAGAAGCCATTGGTGAACACATGAATGCAGCTATTCACTTGTATAGGCAGCTTTACCTGCAGCTCCTCAGGCGCAGGAAAGCACTAGGGATTTCATGCTAGAGGACTTTGAAGCCTAGGTGTGTGTGCACATGAGTTCTAAGAAGGTTGAGAACATTTTATTTCTTACATCAACAGATGCTGGTTAGTTATTTTATCATTCATCAGATAACTCAAGGAGACCTCACTGATAATTTACATTTTTTTTGCCTTCTCAAATAGCAAGTCGATTCCGCAGGAAGCTCAGTTCTACTGCGTCGTTCCAAGAGAAGATGGGTCCTCACTACGATAGTCTTAGAGGAAAATGATCCTGGACCCTTCCCAAAGAAAGCTGGAGATGTAAGGAAAAGACTGCTATTAGCCTTTTTTATAATGTAGTCTGACAAACCTGTAGCTGTATATGTTAAATAAGAACTCTTAACCAGCAGGATCGTTATTTTGCTAAAATGACATCTACATTATCATAAATATAAAGGAGTGGCATTCTACCTCTTACTTGGCTTTGTGTCCGTATCCAGCTATATCATGGACAACAAGTGCAAAGAGACAACTATGCAACATGTCCAGTGCAGTTACATTTAACCTGTTTCAACTTATAGTTTGTAAATATAAGTACTCAATAAAGAATGTGTGGAACCTTGATTAGATAAGTTCACAGTGATAATGCATCAATAATAAAAAGCAAATAAACATGAAATCCATAAGTTACAGTGGGGATGGAAAGTATTCAGACCCCCTTAAATTTTTCACTATTTTGTTATATTGCAGCCATTTGCTAAAATCGTTTAAGTTATTTTTTTTCCTCATTAATGTACACACAGCACCCCGTATTGACAGAAAAACACAGAATTGTTGCATTTTTGTAGATTTATTAAAAAAGAAAAACTGAAATATCACATGGTCCTAAGTATTCAGACCCTTTGCTGTGACACTCATATATTTAACTCAGGTGCTGTCCATTCCTTCTGATCATCCTTGAGATGGTTCTACACCTTAATTTGAGTCCAGCTGTGTTTGATTATACTGATTGGACTTGATTAGGAAAGCCACACACCTGTCTATATAAGACCTTACAGCTCACAGTGCATGTCAGAGCAAATGAGAATCGTGAGGTCAATGGAACTGCCTGAAGAGCTCAGAGACAGAATTGTGGCAAGGCATAGATCTGGCCAAGGTTACAAAAAAAATTCTGCTGCACTTAAGGTTCCTAAGAGCACAGTGGGCTCCATAATCCTTAAATGGAAGACGTTTGGGACGACCAGAACCCTTCCTAGAGCTGGCCGTCCAGCCAAACTGAGCTATCGGGGGGAGAAGAGCCTTGGTGAGAGAGGTAAAGAAGAACCCAAGGATCACTGTGGCTGAGCTCCAGAGATGCAGTCGGGAGATGGGAGAAAGGTGTAGAAAGTCAACCATCACTGCAGCCCTCCACCAGTCGGGGCCTTATAGCAGAGTGGCCCGACGGAAGCCTCTCCTCAGTGCAAGACACATGAAAGCCCACATGGAGTTTGCTAAAAAAACACCTGAAGGACTCCAAGATGGTTAGAAATAAGATTCTCTGGTCTGATGAGACCAAGATAGAACTTTTTGGCCTTAATTCTAAGCGGTATGTGTGGAGAAAACCAGGCACTGCTCCTCACCTGTCCAATACAGTCCCAACAGTGAAGCATGGTGGTGGCAGCATCATGCTGTGGGGGTGTTTTTCAGCTGCAGGGACAGAATGCAATCGAGGGAAAGATGAATGCGGCCAAGTACAGGGATAGTCTGGACGAAAACCTTCTCCAGAGTGCTCAGGACCTCAGACTGGGCCAAAGGTTTACCTTCCAACAAGACAATGACCCTAAGCACACAGCTAAAATAACGAAGGAGTGGCTTCACAACAACTCCGGGACTGTTCTTGAATGGCCCAGCCAGAGCCCTGACTTAAACCCAATTGAGTATCTCTGGAGAGACCTAAAAATGGCTGCCCACCAATGTTTACCATCCAACCTGACAGAACTGGAGAGGATCTGCAAGAAGGAATGGCAGAGGATCCCAAAATCCAGGTGTGAAAAACTTGTTGCATCTTTCCCAAAAAGACTCATGGCTGTATTAGATCAAAAGGGTGCTTCTACTAAATACTGAGCAAAGGGTCTGAATACTTAGGACCATGTGATATTTCAGTTTTTCTTTTTTAATAAATCTGCAAAAATGTCAACAATTCAGTGTTTTTCTGTCAATATTGGGTAACAAAGAGTGAAAAATGTAATGGAGTCTGAATACTTTCCATCCCCACTGTGTGTGTGTATATGTATGTATGTATGTATATATATGTATGTATGTATCACACAGGGCTTTTTTCAGCTGGAACTTGGTGGAACTCCGTTCCACCACCTCTGGCTCAAACCCTCTGCTCCCTGCTCACCACTATCACTTGTAAACACAGACGTCCAGCTTCTGTGTTGTCTCCCAAAGGCTCCCACAGATCTAATCTCCTGAGTGGCCCCCACTGAGTGCAGGATGGGGACAAGGGAGATGCAGATGCCCGGGGTGCAGTGCAGATGCTGACCCCCCACTGGATGATCTCCCTGAAAGTGAGAGAGGCGGAGCCACCTACAGTGTGTGGGTGGGTGCTACAGAAGAAGAGGGGTGAAAGTGAGATGTGGATGGGGGATGCAGAGGTAAGCAGCTGTGGAAGAAGGCTGAACTCTGCACTCTGTACTTGCTATGTACTGTACTATGCACTCGTGGTTTTTATTGCTCCTTTAAGACCCTCCCACAGTTAGTAAAATCTGACCACACCCACTATTTGATGCGGTTTGGAGGGTGTGTGTGATTGAGTTCCTGCACCTATTTTATGAGAAAAAAGCTATATATATATAATATAATATATACACAGGGATTTTTTCTCATAAAATAGGTGCAGGAACTCAATCACGACCCCCCAATATATATACTTTTATTTTAGGAGGAAACAGAGAAAAGAAAAACACGTCTTTCATACATAACCAAGGTGTTGTACCGAACAACACATTAACAGGTACACTTCCAGATATTAAATCCCTTCTGGTCAAAGGGCATAGTATCTCCCCTCGGTCATGGACTTAGAAATTCATCCCCTGAGTTCAGGGGCCTCAAATACCCCGGTCTTGGGAGGTCTCCATGCTAATAGGATATCTAACCTTCTCCTCCCTCCCATTTTAGACAAACATTTAAGATGACAAATAACAACAACAACCAGAGAAAAGACCAAAAGACCAAGATATATATATATATATATATATATATATATATATATATATATATATATATATATAGTAAATGTTAGTGTTAATCATAGATATGTGTATTGGCATCTGGCAGTAACATGCTCAGGTTTCATCGAACTGTAAATCTTGTGATTTCTGTATAGATGAGTCAATACATGTTGTGCTACCTACTTTGTGCCTTCCTGTTCCGCTTACATCGGTTGAGACTCCTCATACATAGTTACATAAAAAAAAAAAAAAAATTTAATATGGAAACAGGAAGCATTATGAAGATGTCATGTGAGGAGTAGGTATTACTCTTTTTACTGACCTGTTACTGTATGCAACTAAGCAAATTGTCGTGTACTAATAATATTCCTTTCTTAGGTTTTACCAGTAGTGGGAACATCTATAGCTGTGTCCCACAGACAGTAAATAGTGAAAGCAATCTGTTGCATCATTCTCCTGTTATTGTACACATGAGTTTCCAACTACCGGATCTTTTGTTGTCCCTTTGTTATAACTGGATTGCCAATTATATTTTTATAACCCTAATTCTATGGAAACCAAATGGGGTTTATTGTTAATGGATGGATAACGTCATTATTTCCACCTCAGCCAGAGGGTACTTTGTATTTATTCATAAAATACAAGGCTTCCCCTGAATGGCTCAGCACAACTCCGTTTTGTTCTGTTACAGAAGAAGTCTGTGTAGTGCTGTCAGAACACAGGGCTTTATACTGTATGTAGCAGATGCTGCATACAGTTTATACAGTGCACACAGTCTTTAGAGAAGGAAAAAGTTTGTTTGAACCAACTTGTTCCAACCAAACTATTTACTTAAACCTGGAGTTAAGCTGGTCATAGTTTGATCAAAATTCAGGAAGGACCAGCTGAAGCTCAAGCCATCTATGGCTATTTCCATTCCAGAGCAGTTGATCTAATTATTGTCTTCTCACAAACCGGCTTGTTGGAATTTTTTTCTTCATTCAGAGCTGCATTCAATTGCATGCAGTATGTTCTGACAGCAGAAGAATCCCCACTGTCAGAATGCGATAACATAGCGGTGAGGGTTCCACCATCTTGCTCGCTTGTGTCTATGGGGGAGTCTATTCAGTATTTTTTCAATCAGCCCGCTGGTAATCCAAAAACTGATCTAAGTATGGCCAGTCTTAGGCTTTAAAGTATCTTGGATACCAAGAATCCAAGAAGTTACCACCTTACAAGATTTCTGGCAGGAACAACATGTTTTTTATTTGCAGTATTAAGATAACAAAGCACTTCTGTTGATATATTTAACATACTAAAGGGTAGCAAATAGACATTCATTCTTGGGGTTTGCCTAATCTGTATGTGAGATTTTGGAGAAATTTCTTGTAAAGGAAGAGGGTGATGGAACCAGAATCCTCATTCAACATTTTTGGCTGTATTTTATGCGCTGCGCTCACAACTGTGCATTGTTTCTAGCTCTTCAATGACAGGGCAGAAAACTACTCCATCAAGTATCTGATCAGTGGTCCTGGAGTGGACGAAGCCCCGGAGATAGGCTTGTTCTATATCGACGATCTCAATGGGGAGGTTTTTGTGAAGCGAGCTATCGACAGAGAGAAGACACCCCTGTTTGTTGTGAGTATGATTACCACAAGGCATATATCTCAAAATAAACTGCCCTTAGGCAACGAGACACTCTAAATATAGAACAATTCCAATTTCAGCCCATAAAACATGTATTGTAGGATTGCTGCCAGGCATCTGGCAGTAACATGCTCAGGTTTTGTCGAACTGCAAATCTTGTGATTTCTGTATAAATTAGTCAAACTGAGCTTTTTTTATATAGATTGGCATAATACGAGACACGATATTCACCATTATCAATTATTTAGTGTATGATCTAGCTTTAACTTCCAAACCTTAACACTTGACCATTAAAATTAAATCGATGACTAATGGTATCATATTGTAATACAGCTCACTGATCCTGCTTCAAATGTGACCATTTTTAGATTCAGCAAATACAATGAGGCAATCATCGTCTGTCATCATTCTGTGTCAGAAACCATTAAATCAGACCGAGACAGAAGTACAGTTAAATCAGACTCCTCTAATAATAAAAGTAAATGGAACAAACTTAGTCAAAATATAGCCAGAGTTCTGGAACCGGAATGGATAGTCAGACAAGCCAAATGTCAGGGAGCTGGAGATGAGCGTAGTAAAACAGCAAGCAGGATCTGGAGCCAAAAGGGATGTAAGCCAAGCAAGGCTTTTAACAGGAATGCAGGAGAGCATCTCTGTGATGTTGACTAAGGCGAAGGCAGAGGTCCTCTGGGCTGGATGGCTTAAGTAGGCAGCACTGACGAGCAGGATATCATCAACAGGTGAGTAACTGTGGAGAGATGGGAGCTGGCAATTAGCCGACAGCTGAGCGGCCAGCTCAGAGAAGGAAGGGCTGAGCCCAGCCCTGACATTTTGCTTGATCATTATTTTATAAATGTTTGTGGCCATATGTTAACCAAGTCTGTTTCCCGTGTATTTCCCGTTTATTACCCTCATTGTTTTCTGTACAGGTGCGTTTTGATGCTACTGATAGATTAACTGGACAGATTTTGGACAAATCTCTCATTTTTAATGTGGAAGTGAGGGATAAAAACGACAATGCCCCCAGATTTTCTCAAGCTGTGTATAATCTCTCACTGAAGGAGACCACCAACCTTGGTGAGTGTGACAATATTACCATAATGAAAAATGTTTTGCTTTGTGGGCTGACTCTTTGGACCTAATTTTTTTTAGGATTTGAAAAATGTACAGTTTTTTTGCAAAGACCACCCAAACACTTTAGAGCAATTTCAGCAAAATGATACTTATATTTCTCCTTAAAGAGACGTAAGCTTTCATTTTGAATCTGGCTTTGCTACCTAGTGAGTCCTTGTGTTGAAACGCGTGTGTAGGATAGGCGCTGGAATTCTAACACTTCATTGGTTGAATGATTTTCCCAAGTCAGTGGCTCTCTAGGCTGTGACGTTGGGATGCCAATGAAAGGACTGGAGCCTGCATATTGGTAGCTCATTGCAGCCTCAGTTTAATCATTCATAATCCCTTTTATAGCTTTGGTGCCAGATGGAGACCAGGTTTAACTTCAAAAATGAAGATATCTATACCAAACTGGTCCTTGTTGTGTAATTCAGCTTACCTTAAATAAATTTAAATATACAATACTGAACTGGTTAAACAACATGGTTTAAGATAGAATTCCCTTTTAATTTCAGATAGTCCAATATTGCATGTCACAGCAACAGACGATGACAGAGAAGACAGCCCGAATTCTGCTGTTTCTTATTACTTAATCAGACAGATACCTGATCTTCCAAATGTCAAATTCACTGTTGATCCTAAAAATGGTCTGATTCGTGGGGAAGGATGCTTGAATTATGAGGTGAGTTATTCACAGGACTTATTCTTCTTACTATTATTACTACCATTAATATTAGTTCTGCATAACCCGGGAAAGTCACATGAACATGAACAAAAAGTAGAAGGGTCTCTTTATTTCTATCTGGAAATATAAGTCCTCTCTGACCATTCAACTTCTGAGCGTGGTGAAAGCCTGCATTCCACTTCGGTGGAAGGACACGCGCCCGCCGACTAAATCCGTGTGGTTTGCCAAAGTAAATGAACTCAGAAGCATGGAGGACTTTACAGCAACCCTGCATAACACAGAAGAAGCCTTCCGGTTGACATGAAGACCTTGTCAATATTTCATATATACCGAGTGAAGGGTGGTGTGCCTGACCTCCTCCCCGAGCGAATCATCTTCCTTTCTTTTCTCCTTTGCTTTATCCTGCTCCCCCTCCCCCCCCTTAAATTATGCCTGATGACTTATCCAGCCCAGTTACCTCCTCTGGATATTTTATGCTTGACCCAGTCCGCTACGCCATGTTATATTTGGTATAGTTTCTGATATCCGGGAATCAAGTGCACTCTGGTGTTTGTGCCGTACTTTCTACTGTTGATACCTGATTTTCTGGGGTAATTCTTGTTATTTACTTTTTTTGTTTAAACTTTCTTTATTGTTGCCCATCACATCTCGACAAATACAGTTCAGTACAAATTCGTTAGTGACAGACTTTTTCTATATCAACATTAGCAGTAATCTGCATATTTGTATTTAACAAAAATAAAATAAAATAAAATGAAGTAAAAATAAAAAAATAAAGAGAAAAAAAAAAAAAAAGAGGAGGGGGGAAAAAACGGCATAAAAAAAAGGAGAAAAGGGGGGGGGATAGTCTAGGGCTGTGTTAAAATTTCTGTTGAGACCGTGAGAACTGATCTCGTGGGTGGTACCAGTATATGCTACATTGAGGTTTACAGGTCCCCGGGGGCGGCGACCAGCAGTAGCCCCCGCCCACCACAGACCCTCCGACCTGAGCAATAATGATCTTCCAGACCAGGGAGAGGTAAGCCGCGGCCCGTCCGAACCGCCACCACCGGGTGCGCCCACCAGAGGAGGGGGGCACAAGGCCTCCATCTGTCCTCCCCCGGCGCGCCCCCGGGACCGCGGGTCCGTCTCCGCCCACACGGCCTCCCCGGCCAGGAGAGCAGCTTTTTCTCAATTTTAACCGGTAAGTTATGTTAGGTGCCCATACTCTGTGCAATCAACAAACAGTGCCATAAATAAAATCACTTGATAGGGTAAGAGAAGTAGGGGTAAGAAGAGAAAAGAGTAGAAAAAAGGGTGGAGGAGTGGCAGGGAGAGTGGGTGGGGTAAGGAGGGGTAGATAGGGTCAAACCTTGTTCACTCGTGCTTCTCCGATCATCCACTTCGGACTATCCGCCCCCAGGCAGCCCCTTGGTTCTGGCAAAGGCATCTGAGTCCATGTGCGATCTATATTCCAGTCTTAAGGAGAAACCGTGGTGGGAGCTATTTAGGGTGGGCTCTATGGCCCAATGTGGGATCCGCCAATTTTAGTAGGGAAATGTCCAGGCTAGAGGGTACATAGGAAGTATCATGGAAGTGTTCTTGCCATATTGACCATATGGTTGTATGCTTAACTGTAGTGTTTTTGCCCACTGCCACCCATTCCTCTGCTTCCCTTATTGCATTAACCCTGCATATCCACTCGTCTTTGCTCGGTATCTGCTCTTTCTTCCAGAAGATAGGCAGTAGACGCTTAGCGGCATTGAGCAAATGAGGTAGTGCGCTTTTTTTGTAGCGACTAACTGGTACAGGGGGGATATGCAGGAGGAAATGTTCCAGGGAGAAGGGGATCTCTATTCCGAGGATATCTTTAATCTGGTCCTTAATCATCTGCCAATATGTCGTTATTCGTGGGCACTCCCACCACAAATTTAGGAGGGTGCCTCGGCCTCCGCATCCCCGCCAACACCGATCTGAGCTAGCAGGATAAATCCGCGCCAGGTCAGATGGGACTCTGTACCAACGTGTTAATAATTTGTAATTTGTCTCTTGCATCTTAGAGTCCAGCGAGCTGGAGTGTGTGAATTGGTACATACATGCTAGTTGAGACTCGGAGAACCCCTTCCCAAGGTCTTTCTCCCATGCTCTTTTATAAGTAGGTTTAGAGGCCGAGGCCGAGGACCCCAGTAATTGATAAAGTTCAGAAATCATGTGTGGGACCGGTTCTTCCAGTATAAACAGTCCCTCAAAAGGCGAGAGTGTTGAGATGTCTCTAATAGAGTTGCCGTGTACTGCAAAAAAGTGGTGCAATTGTCTGTACTTCCAGAAATTTAGGTGTGGGCTACCTGGTCTATTTCCCAGAGACTCAAAGGGCAGAAGCTTCCCACCTCTCAGTAGTTTGCCACAGCTGGCATTCTTGTCATCTACCCAGGCTTCAAAGAAACCTGCGCGTTCCCCCGGTACAAACCAGAGGAATCCGCCCAATGGGGCCAGCGGGGACACAGGGGGGGCTAAGTTCAACCTTCTGTTTACTCTGTCCCATGTGTCAAGCGTAGAATCTGATAATCCCCTGTGTTCCCGTGAGAGCCACAGGGCGTAGGACAAGTTTCTGCCCGCCATATATTTTTCCATGGTCACCCATAGTTTGGAATGTCCATGGAAGTGCCAATTTAGAGTTCTCTGTAGGGCAATAGCCTGGCAGTATCGCTGTAAGTCCGGGACTCCCAGCCCTCCGTATCTTTTCGAACGTCTCAGCACCTTCATAGCAATTCGTGGCTTCTTTGAATTCCAAATGAAGGTGGTGATCAAGTTGGATACTTGTTTAAAAAAGGTTTTGGGCAGGCGTATGGGAAGCATCTGCATATAAAACAGAATTCTGGGGAGTACGTTCATTTTTATTATATTTGTCCTGCCTATCCATGTGAAAGCTGTCTTCGTCCAATGTATTAAGTCTTGTTTAATTTCTGTCAAAAGCCTGGGGAAGTTTGTGGTATATAGAGTGTCAAAGCTGTCCGTCAGTTGTATGCCTAGGTAGCGTAGAGAAGATTTAGTCCACGTGAAAGGGAATGCTACTTTTGAACTGTTTGTCATGGAGGAAGACAGGTTGACAGGTAGAATTTCCGATTTTATATAGTTGATTTTAAAATTAGAAAGTGTACCAAAGTTTTTGAGTTCCCGCATCAGGACCGGCAACGAGACCAGGGGATTGGTTAGGTGAAACAGTACGTCATCTGCGTAGGCTGAGAGTTTGTGCTCCACAGCACCCACCGTCAGCCCTGTGATATCTGTGTTTGCTCTCACTCTACGAAGCAGTGGTTCTAAGGCCAGGGCGAAGAGGAGGGGGGAGAGTGGGCACCCCTGTCTCGTGCCGTTCCCGATCGGGAACTTGGATGAGAGAATCCCATTAACCTTAACCTGTGCACTAGGTTCCGAGTAAAGGGCCAGTATCCAAGCTAGCATATTTGGGCCCAACCCCATTGAGGTTAAGACCTCTCTGAGATAAGACCAATCTATGCGATCGAGCGCCTTCTCGGCGTCGGTAGAGAGTATTAGATAAGGGGGGGGTACATCTTTAGTTTTAGCCCAATGTATAAGTTGAATTGCACGGATTGAGTTGTCTCGAGCTTCGCGTCCTACAATAAAACCCGTCTGGTCTAAGTGAACTATAAGGGGGATAAGGTGTTTCAGTCGGTTTGCAAGGATTTTCGCTAGGATTTTTACGTCCGTATTTAGTAAGGAAATTCGGCGGTAACTCTGTGGGACAGTTGGGTCTTTACCCTCCTTCGGTATAACCGAGATGTGTGCTAAGAGAGCTTCAGATGGGATTTTGCATCCCTTTACTAGGGAATTGAAGTATTTACACATGTGGTTCGTGAGGAGCAGGGAGAATTTGGCATAGTATGCTATAGTAAATCCATCAGGACCTGGGCTTTTCCCGTTGGGTAAAGATTTGATGGTGGACTCAAGTTCCGTGGTAGTGATGGGGGATTCTAGGTCAGCTAGTTGGTCTTCAGTCAGGGAGGGCAGTCCGTTGGTGGATAAGTAGTCTCGAATTTTGGTCAGTCTGTTTTCCTTAGCTTCATGGGTAGTTTTCGCATCTAGGTTGTAGAGTTCGGCGTAATAGTCGCGGAACCCTTCTGCTATCTTGGAGGAGTGGAATGTCATATCACCAGTAGGGGAGCGAAATTTGTGTACTTGCATTTGGGCCCGTTTTGCCCGAAGCGCTCTTGCGAGCATGCGTCCGCACTTGTTACCATGCTCGTAGTATCGGTGGGATAAGTGTCGCAATTGTTTACGCGCCTGTCGTTCTAACAACCGTGAGAATATGTCTCTGAGTTCCGTTAGTTCTCGTAGGTCATCTGAGGAACCTCCCGCCTTGTGTTTAAGTTCCGCCTGCTGAAGTGCATTTAGAACTCTATTATAGTCAGCTTGCCTTTCTTTCTTTAATCTTGACCCCTGTGCAATAAGTTCGCCTCGTGCAACGGCCTTGTGACATTCCCATATAGTACCTTCGCTCAAATCTCCTTGATTATTCTCTCAGAAGTAATTTTTTATCGTGTCTGAGACCTGGGCTTCCACTACAGGGTCATCTAATAAGTATTCATTAAGGCGCCAGTTCCAGGTTTTCCGGGAGCCTGTTGGAATGATAAAAGAGGCCTGGACCGGGGCATGGTCTGAAATGGTTATGTTTCCTATGGAAGAGCTTTGAAGGAGCTCCAAGGTCGGGCGGTCAAAATAGACCAAGTCTATACGTGTGTAAACGTTATGTACCACTGAATAATAACTGTAATCCCTCTCTGTGGGGTGAAGGGCCCTCCAGCAGTCAACTAGGCCCATCATCTGAAGGGATTTTCGAAAGTGCCGAAGGAATGCGTGTGAATGGGAGGGCTTGCTGTGTGAAGTGTCCAGGGATGGGTCTGGGCTCACATTAAAGTCGCCTCCTAAAACTAGGGACCCCTCTCTGAACTCCTCTAGTTTCTCTATGATTGAATCAAGGAAGGTCAATTGATTCGAATTGGGGGAATAGATATTGGCGAGGGTGTATTTAGTACCCGCTATGGTCCCTTTCAGAAAGACATATCGTCCCAGGGGGTCAATCTTGGTGTCTGAATATTGGAAGGGGCAGTTTTTGTGGATAGCTATGAAGGTGCCTCTGGACTTGTTGACTGGGGAGGTACTATGGTACCACTGACTGTAGATGTGTGTCGGTAGTTTTGGTATGGCATGGTGTGTGAAGTGTGTTTCCTGTAGGAAAACTATTTGCGCCCTGGACTTTTTTAGTTCCCACCACAGCTTACTCCGCTTACAGGGTGAGCAGAGGCCACGGACATTATAAGAGATTACCTTAACCGTTGTCATTGAAGAATGATGGTGTAGTTCGGCTGCGGTCCCGGGGGCGGAGTCCGGAGCGGGCGACGGCAATCGAATAGACCCTGTTAGGGAAGAGGAGAGCAAGAAAGAGGCCAGGGAGGGAGAAGAGAATAGAGGAGGAAAGTGAAAAAACAAGATTAAAAGTACAATTAAAATTAAAACAAACTTTAAGGTCAGCATAACCATATGCAACATTTAAATGTTAAGAGAACCTAACAATGGTTCTATATAGGCACAGACTGGGCCCAATGTGCCGCCCTTCTTCAGGGGACCCATTTTGTCCAGGTCCGGTATCCCAAATGGGATTAGTGCCCAAACATGGGCAGCCCACTGGGGGAACGTGGGCCGCCATGGAGGGGAGAAGGGAGAGGGGGTCCGCCCCGCTCCCACCTCTTAAATGCTGGGTTGTGACCCGTAGATCGGGGGGGTTGTTGTAAATGGGATGATAGGGGGTTAGGTGGGGGGAATTGTATACTTGGGGGAGGCCCGGGGAGAGTAGTACTAGTAGCTAAGGAGGTCTGGAAACATCCTCCAACTGTGTCTTTTCAGGAAGCGGGTGAGAGCCTTGACCAGCTTTATGTAGGCAGAAGATCGTTATCGGGACCAGGTCAGACCAGTCTCAGCAGCAGTTAAACTGTAAAGGAAGTTCCAGATCTGTAAGTGATCTAATAATAAGGGGTGCCTCCGAAACAGGGGAGTAAGGACTCAGTTCTGGATCCTGACGTTACCATCAGTCTCTCAGTGCAGAGGGGCCGGGGGAGGCATCTGACTCTTGCTGGTGGCGACTGCGTCTTCGGCCCCGGCGTTGGGGCATTTGTGTCCAGGGCTGGGGGAGTTCAATGTTTGGAAAGTTCATCATCGCATGGTCCCCTCGCCAATCCGGAAAGTCGACTTTGCCAAGTCCCAGGGCAGAGAGAAAGTGAGGGAGATCGTCTCTGGTGCGTAGGGTGGCTGAACGGCCATCTTTAAAGGCTTGTAAGTAAAAGGGAAAGCCCCAGCGGTATGTGAGGCCTGCTTCTTGGAGGGCCAGCAAGACAGGTTTTAGGGCTCGACGTTGCATCAGCGTGCGTCTGGAGATGTCCTGGAAGAAACAGAGGTGGGCGCCATCGAAATCAAAATAAGGTCTGTTGCGCATTTTTTGCATTATTCGCTCTTTGAGAGTGTATTTATGCAACTTGCATATTATGTCTCGTGGGTTGTCAGCGTCTTGGGATGGTGGTCGCAGGGCTCGGTGGGCACGATCAATCTCAATGGGCTCTGTATCTGGTAAGTCCAGGATTTCCCTGAATATGCCTTGCAGGGAAGGGATAATGTCCCTGGGGGCTGTTGCTTCTGGCATACCTCGGATACGGATGTTTGCCCTTCTGCTGCGATTTTCAAAATCGTCAAGTTGTGACAATAATAAGTCCAGCTTTTGATCCTGAGCTGCACATCTAAACTGCAATGCTGACATAGTGGGAAGAGCCTCATCCAGCCTTTGCTCTATAGTTTCCACTCTGTTGCCCAGGTGTGTAGTGTCCTCTTTGAGTTGTGCTATATCTTCTGTGAACGCCTTTTCCACCCTGGCTGTGAATCTTTCCAAATCCTCTCTAGTGGGAAGGGACCAGATGTGCTTTTTAATGTCCCCCTCTTCTTTAAGGTCGGCAATATCCGATCCCCCCGCCCTGGACACAGTGGATCCCGGGGATGTCGGGGGTACAGAGTCACTCACCGATCCGGGTGATAGCTGTGGGGATAGCGCGGCTGGCGTGGTTTGCTTCTGTGCCGGCGCGTGCTGTTTCCCTGTCTTATTGACCGGCGCCATCTTGGATTTCTCCGGGGCCTTGCCGCGGGTCCCGGAAAAATAGGAATCCAGCTAGCCCTGTTGGGTGTTCTCTGTCCCGGAGTGGTGGGCTGTATTCCGCCGCCTTTGTGACATGTCCTGGGCTGTGTCAGGGCCCAGGATCGTGGGTATGCTGCTGGGTAAGCTGCGGCGGGAGCGGAGCGCGGACCAGACACGTCCTCACAGCTCCATGTTCAGGACACGCCCCCGTTATTTACTTTTTTAACTGTTTTGCTGTTTTACATATCGAAACCCTTTGATGTGCCAAACCACTTTATATACCACTTTTCTTTTTGTCTTGATCCTTGTATGATCTGTTGCTATGTGTGCGATCTTCATCTATATCATTAAAGTGCTTTTGCATGTATAACTTCCTCTAAACAAAATGTTCAGTGCAAAACAAATAAAGTATTGTCCTTCAAATAAGTCCTTACACGTTTAAAATCATATAGTGCAGTTCATTTAGTGGTTCTCAACAATGTGATCTAGAGGACAGGTGCTAGTGCTTGCATTAAGTGACTCACCAGCAATAGGATCGAAATAAAAAGTGCTGGTGCTTCAGTGATTAGATTGGATGCGGCCACCCACTATTATGCCCTGTACACACGGTCGGATTTTCCGACGGAAAATGTGTGATAGGACCTTGTTGTCGGAAATTCCGACCGTGTGTAGGCTCCATCACACATTTTCCATCGGAATTTCCGACACACAAAGTTTGAGAGCTTGCTATAAAATTTTCCGACAACAAAATCCATTGTCGGAAATTCCGATCGTGTGTACACAAATCCGACGCACAAAGTGCCACACATGCTCGGAATAAATGAGAGACAAAAGCTATTGGCTACTGCCCCGTTTATAGTCCCGACGTACAGGTTTTACGTCACCGCGTTTAGAACGATCGGATTTTCTGATGACTTTGTGTGACTGTGTATATGCAATACAAGTTTGAGCCAACATCTGTCGGAAAAAATCCATGGATTTTGTTGTCGGAATGTCCGATCAATGTCCGACCGTGTGTACAGGGCATAAGAGTAAATTTTGGAAAATCCCTCACTATAGAGACAATTGTAAATAAAATAAATAAAATTAAATAACAATGCAAATGTGTACTTTGGGCTGCTGCTGTAGTGCAAGGTAAATAACCCAAGTGAGTGAAATATGAATGTTATACTCAGCACTGCTCAAAAAAATATAAACGGTATATGGTAAAGTACCTACATAAATATAATCAATATCATAGTATTAATTAACAATGTAAAGTTCTTGGTGAAATTTTAGTGCAAAACAAATAAAGTGCAATCATATAAAGTCCATCCATATAGTCATATGGTGTGTTGAACTTGTGCAACTTATACAGTTGGTGTAGATCTTGGTGACACTCCGTGCTCTCCTCCTGGGTCCCCACTCACCAACAATAATCTTTAAATTCGCCTGGTATTTAGGTTGGAATATCGCCTCCTGTCAATGACTAGGACTGCTGGATGTATTCTGTGTATGGGTGAAAATATTACCTTTCTTCCACCGATATGTTATAGACGTCAGGTATATTCTATATTCAGAGATGACTATCGCCTTCCCAACTCATTTTAAGAGTAGCCATTCTCTTTGAAAGATTGCAGCTATCCTTAACTCTTTCCCAGTATCTGTGACCTTGTGACCTTTTCCTGTTTTGAAGACAGGGCTTTTTGTTTCTCATGTTCTTTCTGGTATCTGGAAGGTGATAGTCATATCTGAATATAGGATATACCTGAAGTCTATAACATATCAGTGGAAAAAAGGTGATAAACGATTATTGTTGGTGAGTCGGAACCCAGGAGTGTCACTAAGATCTACACCAACTGTATAAGTTGCACAAGTTCAACACACCATATGACTATATGGATGGACTTTATATGATTGCACTTTATTTGTTTTGCACTAAAATTGCACTGAGCACTTTACATTGTTAATTAATCCTATGATATTGATTATATTTATGTAGGCAGTTTACCATATATTGTTTATTGGAGCAGCGCTGTGTATAACATCATATTTCACCCACTATTAGCCCAGTTATATGTCATTTGAGGTAGTGTGGGATAACACTTTTTTTTTTTTTTTTTTTTTTAATTTTCATCTATGTCATCTACTTTTATGTATGGTATCCTATTTTTTGCATTGTGGTCTTTTGGCTAAACAAAGGAATTACAAATTAATATTATAAATCAATAAGTCTCTTGCCAAAAGACCAATTGGTGTCTGAAGCCCAGATCTAAAGCTCTCAATATAGCCTCAATCCCAAATAGTTTTTCAGTCATTTTTATGGGCTTCTGTAAAATGTCTAGGAGCGGAATAATTAAGGGGCCTTTGAAGTATGTTCTTTTTTATGTTCACCAAAGTGGACCCTCAAAGAGCGCAAGGTGCAGCCTACATATATTCGCACACAAATTGTGTCCTGCAATTGATGAAATGTTTAATGTCAGACGAATTAACATCTGATCCGACCTTGGTCCTCTTTTGGTGTCACATATGGGGCAAGCCCCACACATGAAATTGCTAAATGGAGCTAATGAAACCATTATTATTTTTAATCAATGGTTTCCTTATTTTACCTAGGGCTACTAAATTCCTCAGGTCTTGTGGTATTCTCTTTATTGCTCTAGGTATTTCTGGCAAACATTTTTGCTAAAAAGAGGATCCTCCTTTAAAAGGGTCCTTTGGATTCTAGATGCTTTATTGTTGAATTTTGTGCAAATAGTGGCCCCTGTCCTATTTACCTTACTATATAGTTCTCATGCTTTTTATGACTTTTTGACCTGACACTACATTATAAAGTGGAAGTAAACTCACAGAACTGCTGACCTCATTCTAGCGATGCGGCGATTAAATACCTCACCGGCCACAGTTATCTTTTCCTCGGCTACTTTTGGGTCTCTGGTTTTCTGCCTCTTGATTACCTGAAGAGAGCTTAAAGTGTATTATAAATAAAATTGTCTCTTCAGCATCAAATGCTAATTCCAAGTCTGGAAACACTAGACTATGGAAATTTGCCATAGTAACCTAAAGGAGTTACTGTGACAATGATCAATGAACTTTTGTAAAGTCTTCTCAGGCCCCTCCCAGATGATTAGTATATTGTCATACTGTATATCTTGCCTATAGAACCATGTTCATCTTGTTGTTCCAAGTATAAAATGTTCCCAGGAGCCCATGAAGCAGTTAGCGTAACTCTGAGTGAACCTGGCTCCTATCACTGTCCCCCTGATCTGTCTAAAAACTCACCCCAAAAAAAACAAATATGGGATAAGGTAAAATCAATACTATCCAATAGGCATCTAATGTGTCCATGATTTAAACAAAAAAAAAACTCAATGTGCGAATACTGTACAACCTGGAGGCCAGATGCATGTTGAATAGATGTATAGAGATGACACATCCGATGATATCCATCTGTAGCCTGCTCTCCATTAGTAATTGGATGATATGTCCAACATATGAATAGAATTTCTTACACAAGAAGGTAATTAGCACCAGTTCAGGAAATGGTCAATGTAGCAGCCCAGTTTTTCTAGTGCCATTAAATAAAGCATATAGGTGTGTGGCAGACGTTCCAGCTGTAGTCTAATGACCTTTCTTTTCCAGGCTTCAAACTTCATCCGACTAATTGTGGGAGCGAAAGACAATGGACCTGTGTCTTTATCCAATTCAACTACTGTTAACATACGTATTCAGGATGGGAATAACAATATGCCGGTGTTCACTAGTGGGGATAAAGTGAGTATTTTTTTTTGGGGGGGGGGGGGGGGCATTTCACTGGTGTTTAAAGTGTATCTGTAGCCATTTTTTTTCTTACAGTTAAGAAGGTTTCCTGGCTGGTGGCGCAGTGCGATCCGCCTGAGATCAGTGCAGTGATGATGCACTGAGCTCAGCGGATCACACGGGCTAATTTTTTTTTTCTTTCTTTAAACTAACTTTATTGGGATGCCACGCAGACATCTCATAAAGTTCACTTGCCAGCCGCATGGTGCAAGGCAGTGGATTGCCCCGCACTGTGCTGCAAAAAAAGTACTGCATGCAGTACTCATTTTTCAGCACATGATGCCTGCACACCACTACAACACAGTGGTGTGAACCAGGCACTTAGCAGACAAGGCATTTTGCCTTGTCCATGCAGTAGGACTGCGCTGGACTAGCCACCCAATGCAGTCGCCGCACATCTGGTGTAACTCAGCCATCAGTATTTTCCTCTAATAACTAAGATACATCCCTTTTGGCATTAATGCCATCCTTTCATTTTATATTGGCAACTCTATAGAGTTGATTTAATCAAGGCAAAATGGCTGTTCACTTTGCAATAGACGTTGCCCTTTGCAAGGGAATTTGCCTCAAAGCTTAGCGATTGAGGTGAAGCTCTGCTGACTTCCATCATCCAATTATGTGCGAACAAAAATGTTGTTCTCTTATTAATTTTTCTTGCACGTGATTGTGCATTCTTTGCAATGTGAAACTTCACTTAACATTCACTTCACTGAAATATTTACTAAGCTCTGGGGCAAATTCCCTTGCAAATAGAACAGCCTAATTGCCTTTAGTAAAGCAACTCCTATGAGTTTAGGTGGCGAGACATTAAAAATAAGTTGTGAGGCTTTTCAAAGGGTTCAGTGATTATGAAGCCCATCACACCTAACTCTTCAGTCTAATATTTGTGGGATAACATGTTGATATATAATCAGGATGGAGCCAAACAGTATCAGGGTAGGCCCTAACCTTTTAGCTGCCACTGTTTGTAATACAGCTGTGCAGCCACCGGATTGCTTCTGACACCACCCAGCACTTCACTTGTGCATAGCCCTTTACCTTTTTTTTTTGTTATAATTATATTTTTTATTTTATTATAATTCAGCTTAACAGTCCACTAAGGACAAAGACATATGTCCATATATAACATTTACATAATATCCAAAACTCTATATACATATATCAAAATATTCTATTTAAAAAGAAAAAAAAAACAAGAGAAAAGAGAAAAAAAGAAGGGGGAAAAAAAGAGGTAAAAATCACTTCCCCTCTTAACATACAATATATTATAAAAGTTGAATTTGCTCTGACACCCCCCTAGTTGAGGGCCCCAACCTCCCTAGCTATTCATGTTCCTAATATCTCTCAGTGCATTAATGATACACCTAGTTCAAAAAAAAAAAAAAAAAAGGGGGGGGGAGGGATGAGAAGAGAAAAATTTTTATTGTGCATTTCTTTCCCCTCTCTCACTGTTATGCCTTTTCAATTTATATAGGTAATGATGGCTTTAGTGATTATGCAGGCAAAAATGCCCTGTTGGAAAGATTTAAAGCTAAGAACCAGGCTAATAACTAAATACACAGATGGAAGGATACGGAATCGCATACAAGGCCTCACCACACAGCCAGGTGGATAGCAGGGCTTTCTCTGTTACAGTTAGGGTACACACTGACAGTACTGGTTGCATTTTTTTAAAAATTTTGCCCTTTTAAAGGATGTTTTGCAGCCCTGGTAAGTAGGGAATAACAGTGTAAGTCTACTTCTGATTGGGGGAAGTGGTCCTCGCACGGGAATTATTCAGCATGTTGATAAACCCAGCAGCAATCTCTTCTCCATGGAGGAAAAAAAAAGAGCTAATAAGGTGGGCACCAAATTATTTTGCTTGAGTCTGGGTGGGAGATCTGCCAATGTGTGATCTGCTGTGTCAACGCCATTTAATCTGTCCATGCCAATAATGGACCTTCCTTTTGCAGTACGAATTCACGGTGGGGGAGGGAGAACTGAAGCATGAGTTGCTGCGATTAAAAGTAGAAGATAAGGATACACCGCAAACTCCAGCCTGGAAAGCCAAGTATAAAATATTAATTGGAAATGAGAATGAAAATTATAACCTGACCACAGATCCAGAAACCAATGATGGAATCCTGGACATTGTAAAGGTAAGGATTTACATAGGTTGGACTTGATGGACTTGTGTCTTTTTTCAACCTCACCTACTATGTGACCATCTATGTACCTATGAATGATTACTACTCTTCAATACCAAGTCAGTTTAACCCTTGGTAAGGGTGGTAAGGATTTACATAGGTTGGACTTGATGGACTTGTGTCTTTTTTCAACCTCACCTACTATGTGACTATCCATGTAACTAAGAACGATTTCTGCTCTTCAATACCAAGTCAGTTTAGCCCTTGGTAAGGGTGGTAAGGATTTACATAGGGTGGACTTGATGGACTTGTGTCTTTTTTCAACCTCACCTACTATGTGACTATCTATGTAACTAAGAATGATTTCTGCTCTTCAATACCAAGTCAGTTTAATCCTTGGTAAGGACAGGTTCACTTTAATTGCTGAAAAGGAGGATCTTTAAGGAAGTAGATTACAGAATAGTGGCACAAGTGGCCCATCAATATACATTACTCCAAAAAATTTGCATCCAACAAGATTAATATGGCTGATCTATATTGTGAAAACATTGACAACTTTCAGTAATTAATTCTCTGTACTGGTATGTGATAGTGTGTAATCTGTGAATGATACTGATCTTCTGACTGGTCAGAAGAAACCGGGAGCTGTTAAACAAAGCCAACAGAAAGAAGGGGAGATATAGTTATTGTATCTTTTGAAGGAAAGTTTTCTCACCTTATCCCTCTTTCTCCTTCCACCATCTCCACAGAACATCTGTGACAGACACACCAACTTAGCTCTGCAATGGTAAACATTTTTTACAAAATGCTCAGATTTTTGAGATTGACAGGATATAGAAAGGCCCCTTTCACATGGGCGGATAGAATTCGGCTTTTAGCTGCGGATAGATGAAGTAATCTACCGCACCTAAACTCTGACAATGCTTTCCTATGCCCTCTTTCACGCACTGCGTTTAGCAAAGGTTTCGTTACATGAGGTTTTGTGCGGTTAGAAAAAATAAATTTGATTGTGTCCAGGACTGATTTTAGCGCAGCTATCTGTGCATAACTAGAAAAATATGTTTAAGGGCGCTCTGAGTAACAGGACTGAGCAAATTATTGTCTTTGTTGGAAGTGGAGGAATTTAAAATGATAGAGTATCTTCAAACACTTAGGGCAGCGCTCAAGGAGGAGAGCAGACTCTAGTGACAACAAAAAACTGAAAAAAAGCGCCTCTAAGTGCAGTAAATAAAGCTATTAAAATACCCCCAAAGGGATTAAAAACACTTACAAGATTGATGGTGAAAAGAAATGCATCATGAGTGTGGAAGGGGTTCCGACATAAAAGTGATCTCAGTATGTATCAGGGGTCACTATTCAGCAGTAGAACGTCTAAGAGGGTCAGCAGGGTGAGGACACCACTCTGGAGGCACAATTGGAGCAGCCGCACTATCAGAATCGGCATGGAGCGCAAAACCGGAAGTGACGTCAACAGGAGGGGACCAGCAACCAGCGTGGACTGCAAACGGGAAGTGAGGTCATCAGAATGGGACACGTTTCAGAACTACTGATTGGTTCTTTCTTCAAGCCAATGCCGGATCACCTTCCACACTCATGATGCATTTCTCTTCACCATCAATCTTGTAAGTGTTTTTAATCCCTTTGGGGATATTTTAATAGTTTTATATACTGCACTTAGAGGTGCCTTTTTTCTGTTTTTGTTTATCTTTGCAGGAGTAGCGGCACCGATGTTTATGACGCATACGCCGTAGACATCGGGCGCAGGCGCACTGGACGTGCCGTTTCTAACAACGATCATGCTGTTAGTGGTGGCACCAGCGCGCATGAGCGGGAGTGACGTCATCACGGCTCCGGCCAGTCACAGCGCCGGAACCGCGATACCCGTAAGTCACTCCGGGATAGATGGCGTCGTCGGAGGAGGCGAACAAGGGCCAATGCCGGGGCTTCGATCTCAGGTAAGTAATTCATAATGAGCTAGTATGCTATGTATGTATTTTTTTTTTTTTAAGAGGCTTTACTTCTTCTTTAAGGAGTAATTTCCTAACTTTACTTTTATAGGATGCCAAAAAAAATGTAATCACACATTTATATTCATTTCACACAGTGAGACTTTGCTTCTAGCAGTCACAAACAAGTTTTCAAGCACATAAAACATTGATAATGTATAAAAGTTTATTTACATTAACATAATAAAAATGAGCAAATAGAAGCATCCCGCCCTACTATGTTCTCATTAAACAACACAGATGCACTTGACTATGACAAATTTATCACCAAGTTATTTGAAATCAAACATTATATAGATGCAATTATGTGGTTTGAACAAATACTTCCAAGAAGATACTTTTATTTCCTTGTCTCTGTGTTTAAAGACCAATTAACGTTTTTTTTTTTTTTTGCAGCCTTTGGATTTTGAAGGTACACCTACAAAAACGGTTATTATAACAGTTGAGAATGAAGAACCATACTTTTCATGTGAGAATAAAAAACTCAGAATGGACAAGGCAGTCGCATCGCCCAATGTAACGGTCTTAATCACCGTGTTGGACTCAAATGATGCTCCTGTTTTCACCCCTAAAGTTAAGGTCATTCGAGAAAAAGAAGGTGCGATGGTGGGGACAGTCCTTGGGACTTTCACTGCAACAGACCCAGACAGGGTGCCAAACAAAATCAGGTACAGTATCCGAAATACTAATGCCCCTAAAAGATCTCATCCAAGGTAGTGCTGTTCAACCCGGGGTACTATTACAGTTCTTGGAGGCAGTTGAGACTTCAGGGGCACTACTGGAATAAGCAGCTGAAAACCTCAATTGACACTGAAATGAACTCTGGCCTCCTAAATGCTTTTTTTTTTTATATAAAAGGCCGTATATTTATCATATATTTTTTATTGTGCCATACAGGTTCAGAGGTACCATTAGATATGGTAGTCCTGTGCCTATAAATCATAAAGGCCCCATTGTATGGAAACACCATCCTCTAAAAGCTTATTTCATTGGCACTCATTTCTGAGCTGGGTTGGTGCTTTAAGCAAATTCCCATTTAAAAAAAAAAAAAAAAAGTTGTGGTAGCAGAAAGGTGTTGCTTTGGGCACCGAGGGGTAAATGGAGTGATGGAAATTGAATTCTAGTTCCAAGTATAAATTCAAATGTTTCATGTGTTTTGATAGGTATAAAATAGCACAAGATCCTGCAGGCTGGATGACGGTGGATGAAAATACTGGAGTTGTTTCAACAACACAAGAACTGGACAGAGAATCACCTTTTATTAATGGAAGTACATACACAGCATTGGTCTATGCTATAGATGATGGTAAGCAAGGCCTTGGAATTTTTTTCACTAGTCTTTTTACCCATTCACCCTTTAGAGAAAATAATTAAAGCGGGGTTCCACCCAAATTTTGAACAATATCTGTATGTATTCTCTTCCTTGCCTAGATGCTGACATGCCGTTTAAAAAAATTTAAATCGCCGTAATTACCTTTTATTTTTCTATTCTTCTTTGCACTTCCTGGTTCTCCTCCCGTGGGAGTAGGCGTGTTTCTAGCCTCTCCCAGACTCCTGAGAGCTAGTCCCAGGCTTCCCAGGATGCCACTGAGCATGTGCGGGAACGAGCGGTGAATGCTGGGAGCACAGCATTCACCACATCCAGGAAATAAATGCTTGTGGGCTTCAAATGCCCACAATGAAGATGGAAACCGCCTGCAGTGAATAATATAAGTTATTCTTTCCGACGAAATCTGACAAAGGCGGACATATTACACACAATATGTGAGTATGTAATGCTGAGAAGAAAAGTTTGTGAATGAACTAAAAAAAAAAAAACGATAGATAGGTGGACCCCCGCTTTAAAGTGGAACGTCATGCTCTCAAGCAACATGAACGATTTTTAATCCTTATGCTGCTAGCATTAATATAGATAGGAAAGCAAAGATAGATAGGAAAACAAGATAGATAGGATAGCAAACTTGTTGTTTTAGACTTTTTTCTTTTTATTTCTTTTTATTATTTTTTTTTACATTTCTTCAATTACCTCCTTGCTTCCAGGCCTAGGCAAATGATGTCATACATCTCAGGAATCTTCAGGAGGGGGTTTTCTCGGCTAAGCATACTCTCCTGTTTGCAAACCTGAGCTAATGGATGCATTGATTCCAGAAGGTCAATGCTACATGCATAATCTGCCCTTACTCAAGACTGCCGCAACCAGAAATGCTAGCCGGTGTTTCTCAAAGTGATTTCTCAGCAAAACAAAGCGTGGAGACATGGATTGGGGAGTTTGAATATTAAAAAGTAATTAACCACTTTCCGCCCAACAATGTCAATTTTTCGACAGGATCTAATTAACCTACCAGCATGTCTTTGGAGTGTGGAAGGAAACTGGAGTACCCGGAGGAAACCCACGCAGGCACAGGGAGAACATGCAAACTCCAGGCAGATGGTGTCATGGTTGGGATTTGAACCAGCGACCCTATTGCTGCTAGGTGAAAGTGCTAACCACTACACCACTGTGCTGCCCTCTATGATCTTTCGAAGGCCGGACATGATGTTATGATGTCACGCCCGGCCTCTGCATTTGAAAAAATGCCACTTCCTCGGCTGGGAAGAAAGGATTTTTTTTTTCTGTTTTTTCAGGCTTCCCAGCCTAGAGGCGAGTTCTGGCGACTTATTGACCCCAGATCTCGCTGTAAAGAGGACCTATCACGCACTATTCCTATTTCAAGGGATGTTTGCTTTCCTTGTAATAGGCAAAAAAGTACAAGGAAAGTTTCAAAATAGAAAAATAAAAATAAAATAAACAATAAAAAAAAGAAAAAAAATGTAAAGCGCCTCCGTGCTCGTGCGCAGAAGCAAACGCATATGTAGGTCGCATCCACATATGTAAACGACGGTCAAACTACACATGGGAGGTATTACCGCAAACATTAGAGCGAGAGCAATAATTCTAGCGCTAGACCTCCTCTAACTCTAAACAGGTAACTTGTAAACATTTCTAAAGCGTTGCCTTTGGGGATTATTAAGTACCGGAGTTTAGCGCCATTCCACGAGTATGCGCAACTTCAAAGCGTGATATATTGGGTATCTACTTGGCGTAACATCATCTTGCACATTATGCAAAAAAATTGGGCTAACTTTACTGTGTTTTTTTTAATGCATTATTCCCTAGGGTTTCTGCTAAAAAAACATATATGTTTGGGAGTTCTGAGTAATTTTCTAGTAAAAAAAATAATGATTTGTACATGTAGGATCAAAGTATCAGAATTGGCCTGGGTAGCAAGTGGTTAAATAGCATGTTTATGGTGCACAGATGCAGTGTAGTTCCGCTTAAAGTAACGTTACATATGGTTTCCTCAACATTCATTAATCAAGTGTTCACATAATTCCCCTCAGTATCCATGCATGCATATTTTAGTGAATCCTAAAATTCTAACTTTGTCAGATTACAGCACAGACAGCTAATGGAACATGTATGGGATACCATTTACATTGTAGTTTGTGTGTTCAAGACTAACATTTCTGTAAAGATGTACCGTATTTATCGGCGTATAACACGCTGTGGCGTATAACACGCACCCCAAGTTTGGGAGGGAAGTTTAAGGAAAAAAAGACTTTTAGGAAGGAAGTTTAGGTAAAAAAAACTTACATTTTAAATGCCCATCAATGCAGCCTTATCAGTGTCCATCTGCAGCCTTGCCCATCATTACAGAATGATCATTGTCCATCTGCACCCTTGCCCATCATTGCAGAATGATCAGTGTCCATCTGCAGCCTTGCCCAACAGTGTCCGTCTGCAGCCTTGCCCAACAGTGTCCGTCTGCAGCCTTGCCCAACAGTGTCCGTCTGCAGCCTTGCCCAACAGTGTCCGTCGGCAGCCTTGCCCAACAGTGTCCGTCGGCAGCCTTGCCCAACAGTGTCCGTCGGCAGCCTTGCCCAACAGTGTCCGTCGGCAGCCTTGCCCAACAGTGTCCGTCTGCAGCCTTGCCCAACAGTGTCCGTCTGCAGCCTTGCCCAACAGTGTCCGTCTGCAGCCTTGCCCAACAGTGTCCGTCTGCAGCCTTGCCCAACAGTGTCCGTCTGCAGCCTCGCCCAACAGTGTCCGTCTGCAGCCTTGCCCAAAATTGCAGCATGATCGTTCTTTAAATTGCGCCGCCGAGATATACAGAGCCAGATGTCCTGTGTACTCTGCTCCTCCTGGCTCGTCCCGCCTCTTGGCCCGGCTCCTATGATTGACACAACACCGGTCCAATGGCGGGACATAAATACTAGGAGGCGGGACTGGGCGTGACTGCGAGCGGAGCCGAGCCCAGCAGAGTACAAAGTACCTCGGCTCTGTCTATTTCGGCGGCGCTCGTTCCCTCTTTCCCCTCTGAGGCAGCGGTTCAGCGTATAAACTAGTTACCGTACTAAAACAAATACAGTTTTATTGAGTTTATCTTCAAATGTGATCTTAAATTGCAATGGTATAAAAGACAAAATCTCTATTCATCATTCATTTCTGCACAGGTGAACCTCCAGCTACGGGAACTGGTACAATATCCCTCTATATCTCTGATATAAATGACAACACACCGGAGCTGACTACACCCTACATGTATAGATGCGATCATCAACTTGACGTTCCTTTCACGATTGAGGCTACAGACAAAGATATAGACCCGTTTGCAGGGCCGTTTAAGTTTGATCTGGCTGATCATTCCAAAAGTATGACTCAAACGTGGCAAGTCAAGCAAGTCTCTGGTTAGTATATTTATTTATATTGCACCAAAAAATCCCATGACGTGCACACACACATAAACAATTTTTTCTGATCAAACTTTATAGTCTGAAGTTTTACATAAACACAATAGACACAAGTTTAGGTAGAAAAAAACTTGTCAGAACATTTTTTGTTTTTGTGATGTGAAGGTTTAGTATGTAGTTAGTGGTGGGAACAAACTCAACTCCACTTTTCCACCTACATTTAGATCGGCCTTTGCACTAAATGGTGGTTTTCAAATCTAACGGTGACCACAAATGGTGCAATTCAATAACCTCCTTTAGGAATACCAAGAACTATGTGGTGTGATGGCCTGCAGTACATATTTGTTGGTACATATAATTGTACATAGAGATTGTATGACCAAGTTATAAAATATGCCTTTAGATAGAACTGTATAATAACACACACCTTCAAAATTTGCAAAAAGCCAAGACAGAAGCAGCCGTCCGCTTGTGCCCATTTTCCTCAGCAAGCTCCTGGCCGCACAGTAAAACTAATCCAGGTAGCTGTGTAGTTGCCAAAGGCTTTACAGTGCGGGTGTCAGAAACCATGAATCAGGCTGAGATAGAAGTACAGTTAAATCACACTAGTTTAATAATAAAAGTAAAAGAACAAACGTAGTCAAAACATGGCCAAAGTTCAGTAACCGTAATGGATAGTCAGCCAAGCCAGAAGTCAGGGATCAATGTAGTGGAACAGCAAGCAGGATCTGGAGCCAGAAGGGATGTCAGCAAAGCAAGTCTTGAGCAGGATCGCAGGAGAAACACAGGTTTCTGTGTTGCGAAGGCAGAGCTCCTCTGGACTGGACGGCTTAAGTAGGCAGGACTGACGAGCAAGATATCATCAACAGCTGAGTAACTGTGGAGAGAGATGGGAGCTGGCAATTAGCCCACAATTAGCCCACAGCCGAGCGTTCGGTTTAGAGAAGGCTCGGGACAACATTAACCGGCTTCAGGATACCAAGTGAAATGAGACCAAGGCACATCTATTCCTCAATATCCTTTGCAGTGAATGAAACCGAAAGCGATGATGATTTTGTCACTTTTTCAGTCTCCCTCCTGTCTTTGATGCAGCCAGAGAAACATCTAAAACCAGGTCTGATTGAGGTCTGATAGACCCCTAACGTACCTAAACAGGGTATGTAACATGGGATTGCCCCACATGTGAGGTATTTCTGTGAACGTTAAAGTGAGAGTAATAATTCAATACCATAGTTCACGGTTTACTCTAAAAGCATTTACAGCTCATTAGTTTAAAGCGTTGTCTATACGGAGCTTTTGGGGTACCATTGTTTTTTTTAGATATCATAAGCCCACACAATTTTAAGACTAGACATGTTTGGTATCCATTTACTTGGGACAAACTCATCTTTTTTATTCAACCCAAAAATTGGGTAATATATTGTCCGTGCTTGCACTAAAATTAATTTTATATATTTTTTTTTCCTAAAGTGTGTTTGATAAAGAGTTGCGCAAATATTGTGTTACATAAAAAAAATTGCAATTACTGTCCTTTTTATTCATTTATTTTACATAAATGAATAAGAAGCTGACCACTGTTAAGGCGGTGTTCCGCCCCCAAAACAATAAAAAAATGAAAAGCCAGCAGCTACACATACTGCAGCTGCTGGCTTTTAACAATAGGACACTTACCTGTCCTGGAGTCCCGCAATGTCGGCACCACAGCTGATGTTTGCCATTACGGGTAAGGGAAACCCGGCAGTGTAGCCGTACGGCTCCACGCCGGGAACCCTACTGCGCATGCGCGAGGCCCCGCTCCTCTCTCCTACTGACCCGGCGACAGGGAGGAGGAGGGAGCCCCGGGGTCATGTCACGGGCCGCGGCTCGGACTCCCGGGAGCGGGAACAGGATACCAAGAGGGTGCTGGCGAGGGACAGAGACCGTAAAGGTAAGTAAAAGCTCTGTTTAGTTGCATTTTACCCGCCTCAGCATACCCCCAAGACAATTTTAACATTTTTGGGGTTTTATTCAGCAATAACTTTGTAACAAAGTAATACATGCAAATAAGTTAACAAGCCATTCTTTTGGTAGTGTCTTAGAAAAAAAAATACAACATTTTTATGCAATCCAAAGAAAAAAACAACTTTTTTTTCTACTTTGATCAGTGTTAGAAAAAGATGATTCTGTAGATAAAAAGTATACATTTTATTCTAAAATTGGTTTTGTTTAAAAAAAAACACAACATTTTTAAGTCTAGAACACAGCATTACATATTATGTTATTTATATATGAAATTGTTTTTTTTTTTTTGTTTTTTTTTAATGTGACCTGTACAAATTAAAAAAAAAAGAGTAAAGTTTAAATATTAACCACCACCATAGAGAGAGTTAAACATTTTGTTTCAATGTGTTTTTAAATCTGTATTAATAAATTAGAGTAAACGCAATCCAGATTCCAGCATGCTTCAAGTATAGCTCTTCTTTAACGGAATTCCTTAGAGCTACTCTCTACATGTTTCACCCTCTAGGCATCTTCAGAAGATATTATGTAGCTTCAGAGTACACTGTAAAAAAAATAAATAAAAAGGGGATAATATTAATAACTCGACCAACACAACAACAACAAAAAAATCACCATGAAATTAATAGCTAAAGGAAGAAGGAGAATAAGGAGTTAAATAGCAATATATTTTATTAAAAAAAAACGTGCATTAGGCAAAACTTTACACATAAACACTTAATAAATCAGGCTCTTTATCATTGAACATACATTCCACATTAATAATGATGCTACCAGAATTAATGTGTGCTGTAAATTGCTTTCAGCATTGCTCCCGTTTCCTCTTGCTGAGGCTACATTTTGCTGAAGCCCAGAGCCCCTAAACTGAAGTAAATCATAAAGCGGAACTAAACTCATTGATTTAAAGTGGAGCTGCGCCCCCCCCTCCAAAAAGTAAAAGTCAGCAGCTACACATACTGTAGTTGCTGACTTTCAATATTAGGACACTTACCTGTCCTGGAATCCAGCGATGTCCGCACCCCAGCTGACGTTTCCATGGTGCTGCGGCCGCCATTGCCAGTGAGGGATCCCACCAGTGAAGCCTTGCAGCTTCACAGCTGGTTCCCTACTGCGCATGCACGAAGTGCGCTGCGTTCTTACTAGCTCTGCAGCGGAGGAGGAGCAGGGCCGGACTTCTGAGATACCTCACCGTGTCCAGTTCCGACAGAAATGGGGACAGGGTACCTATCAAAAACATTTACCCGCTCCCCCCCGAAAGGTGCCAAATGTGGCACTGGAGGAGTGGAGGAATCAGATAAGCGGAAGTTCCACTTTTGGGTGGAACTCTGCTTTAACAGTTTAAAAAAACAGTTTATGGGGTCATAACTGACTAAATGTACAGCACCATAGCAGTTGCAGATCAAACAGAAGCAGCTTCCTTGGCTATAAAGGATAGGAGAGTTTGATTTCCGCTTTAAGGCTGCCAACAGATCGGCCTCTACAAACTAAGCAGTGCCTAAAAAGACAGGAATTGAGCATGTGCAGAGCAGGGTGAGCGTGTATTACTGGATTTTAAACAATATAGGCACTTGCATAGCTATCAAAAAAGCAAAGAACCGCGCTATAAAGTGATGTGAGCAATAATTCAACTATGAAGTCCCATATATAAATAAATAGTCCAAATTGTGATCCAAAAGAAAAAAATAAGTTTATCTAAGATGAATAACGTGAACTTCATTCAAAAAGGGAACAGTGATGAAAGACACAATTTCCGGAACACACCAATAAGTATTGTGCTTACCAGAAGTAAGCCAAAAAATGGGCGAGTGGCTTAAACCCAGCCTGGGCCTTTGGATGAACAATCCGGATGAAACAGGATGAACGCCCTCGTCCCGTGGATCCACAGATTATGATCCGAAAATATATGACAAAAATATATAGCGTAATACTGTTGACAAAAAAACACTCCAAAACAGAGAATATGTGACACTCAACTAACCATAAATCATATGTGATCATATAAATCCTGTGCAAATAGCCAGGGCAATGTAGTGAGTATCATGCAATCATGCAAACTGAAAATAAATGAAAATAAATAGGTGAAAGCTACCACGACACCCAAAATCTGCTTACCAGATACAAATGGACAGTCAGCGTATATCAATCACCCCAAAGATATGTGAAGGAAATTCCACCAAGTGCTGAAGATTAATAGTGCAAACTGCTTACCAGATGACAGACCCTTGTGAGCAGATTCAATAAAGCCAGGAAACACAACACCAAGTGGGCAAACACTGATATTAACGAACCTTAGGGAATGTCCCCTTACCAGATATGCAAGCAAAAAAGGGCAGATATATTGAGGTACAAGCAGGACTCAGAAGACAGGATGAAACATCACTTCATATCAGAGCAAGTATTACACTATTGGCTCTTTTATCATATATGCTCCGCTGAGTTCGGGTTGAGTGGTCAAGACGTATCTACATCGTTCCTGTTTGGAGTCCTGCTTGTACCTCAATATATCTGCCCTTTTTTGCTTGCATATCTGGTAAGGGGACATTCCCTAAGGTTCGTTAATATCAGTGTTTGCCCACTTGGTGTTGTGTTTCCTGGCTTTATTGAATCTGCTCACAAGGGTCTGTCATCTGGTAAGCAGTTTGCACTATTAATCTTCAGCACTTGGTGGAATTTCCTTCACATATCTTTGGGGTGATTGATATACGCTGACTGTCCATTTGTATCTGGTAAGCAGATTTTGGGTGTCGTGGTAGCTTTCACCTATTTATTTTCATTTATTTTCAGTTTGCATGATTGCATGATACTCACTACATTGCCCTGGCTATTTGCACAGGATTTATATGATCACATATGATTTATGGTTAGTTGAGTGTCACATATTCTCTGTTTTGGAGTGTTTTTTTGTCAACAGTATTACGCTATATATTTTTGTCATATATTTTCGGATCATATTCTGTGGATCCACGGGACGAGGGCGTTCATCCTGTTTCATCCGGATTGTTCATCCAAAGGCCCAGGCTGGGTTTAAGCCACTCGCCCATTTTTTGGCTTACTTCTGGTAAGCACAATACTTATTGGTGTGTTCCGGAAATTGTGTCTTTCATCACTGTTCCCTTTTTGGATGAAGTTCACGTTATTCATCTTAGATAAACTTATTTTTTTCTTTTGGATCACAATTTGGACTATTTATTTATATATGGGACTTCATAGTTGAATTATTGCTCACATCACTTTATAGCGCGGTTCTTTGCTTTTTTGATTTTATTTTGGTGTGCTACACTTATAACCGCAGCTTGCTCTTTTCTTTTCTTCCAAGCGCAGTTTTTTTCTTTACTTGCATAGCTATACCTGGAAAAGGGGCCTGCCTAAAGTCATCTAGCAGGACTTAATTTTCTGAGTAACGTTCCCCTTTAATTGACATTTGTAGACTGAAGCTCATCCTTGTGATCTGCAAATGAATGGAACAAAGTAAAACAAATGTTGCTTTGTATCTCTAAATTGTCTGAACAGTGTTTATAAAACACAGAAGGCCTGTAACAGCTGTTGTTATACACAACAACTACTGGCTATCATTTTGACAGCTGGGAATTGATGGAAAATGTTGCAGCGGGGAAGAAGGACAAAGTATTCTACACACACCTTGTGTGATTCAGTGTAGTTTATTTGGGCATGTGTAGCACACCCAATCTCCACATCTGGTTAAAGGAAATCCTTTCTTAGAAAGCTGCCATTGGAAAAAGTGACCCTATTAGATTTTCCTTCTATTGCTCTTCTGGTTACAAAGTGGAAAAAAAAGGAAAAATCCAATATTTTAGAGTCCACCAAAAGAGGAGGGAATCTACCCAATGGGGACACAAAACCACAATATTATAACTCCATCCATTCTTTAAATGTTTAGACTTTACAACCCCTTTAAAGTGTATTCAAAGTCAAAATATTTTTTACCTTAATGCATTTCTTGCATTTAGGTAAAAAAATGTTTAGGTGTCAGCATTGCCCCCCTCTGCCCCCCTTTACTTACCTGTGAGCCCTTTCGATCCAGCGCCGTGCACGTCGGCAGATCGCTTCTCCCCTCACTTCCGGGTCTCGCTGGCTTTGCTGGGGCTCGGAAGCCATTGGTTTCCAGTGCTGTCAATTAAAAGCGGGGAGCGGGGGAGGGGGGCCAAGTCCCTCTGTGTCAATGGACGCAACGCGTGCGAGCACGCAGTGGCTTCCCATGGGGGCACTGGACAGAGAGGAGGGGCCAGGAGTGCCGGTGGGGGACCCGAAAAGAGGAGGTTCCCACCCGCTCTGTGCGATTTCATTGCACAGAGTAGGTAAGTATAGACATGTTTTGTTTTTTTAAAAAAAAAATTGGCGTACACATATGCGGCCTGTCGGTGGATGGGCTTCAATGCAGAGAGTCCGCATATATGCATTCCTATGCAAACCTTTGTCTGTGCTGAGAGCATGCTTCCAGCACAGATGCCAGTGGGTACCGGAAAGCTCCCAATGCATAGTTGCTATGGGAAGCTTTCCAATCATGTGACCATTGTGACTACCAAATACAGCAGTCACATGATTGGAATGCTGGCCTCCCAGCATTTATCACATCTTCTTTAAGGGGTTGTAAAGGTAAAAGTTTTTTCACCTTAATGTATTCTATGCATTAAGGTGAAAAAACATCCGACAATACCGCCCCCCTCCCAACCCCCCCGTTTTACTTACCTGACCCCTCGAAAGTCCCGCACTCGCCCCCGACATCCTCTTCACCGCTCAGCCTGGCCGTTGATTGGTTACAGTGGATGGATTGAAAGCAGCGCAGCCATTGGCTCGCGCTGCAGTCAATCACATCCAATAATGGGGCGGGGCCGAGTGATACAGTGAGCGGCTATGGCCGCCGGCTGTATCACGGGAGCGCGCCCACAAGCACTCAACACCATGCGAGGGAGCTCTCATGAAGGCGTTGAGTCCTTGCGGGGCGGGGGGGAGCCGAGACAGCCGCCGAGGGACCCCAGAAGACCAGGTTCGGGGCCACTCCGAGCTGCACAGTGGAGGTAAGTATAACATGTTTGTTATTTAAAAAAAAAAAATTATCTTTAGTGATCCTTTAAGGGCTGGGAGGTGGCAGCGAGAGGGGTATAGGAAACCTGACTATAAAGCGTTTGGATAATGGAAAGGTTGGTTTAGCATCGCTCCTGTTTTAGATATAAATTGGTACGCGGCTAGCTTGGTTCAGATCTACTGCTGCCCAGTGTGCGTCTCTTCATTGGGAAAAGGGCATAAAATAATGTATAATTGTCACATCTCTTTATTTTGCAGATAACACTGCAGAAATCGTAATGCTGAAAAGCCTTGCAAAGGGCAACTATACTATTCCCTTTGACATTTACGACAGGCAGGGCACTTACAAAACCCAAAACCTGAATATCAGAGTGTGCTCCTGCCCAGACCAGATAAACTGTGAGAAGATGGCACCAGCGTCGTATCAGCTGGGAGGCGGGGCGATCGGAGCCATCTTTGTTGCTCTGCTCCTGTTCTTGTGTAAGTATGATGATGGTTTGTGTCCTGGAGATTGTTGACCGCTTGGGTGTTTTATCTTCTGACTCTCTTCTTGTTTTCTTTGCTAGTGGCACTATGTTTGCTCATGTGCTTCCTCTGTGGCTCTGCGAAAAAGAAGCACATGGTACCAAATGATGAAGGAAATCAAACTCTTATCAAGTATAATGAGGAGGGTGGAAGTGCACTATCTCAGGTAATTCAGAGTTTATAGGCTATTCGATTTTAATCAAAAAGAATGACAAATAAATCCTTGTACACACTGTTTTTCATTCAACCCAGCGGGTTGAGCGAAAAAAAACCTGTCAACTGTGGTCTGAGCAGCTGTACTAATTATGCACAGTTAGTACAGCGATCTCCCCCGCTGAGCTGTTGTGTTCTGACAGGGGGACAGCCCCCCCGCCTGAACACTCTGATCAGCACTCTCCTCCATTGGCTGAGAGCGCTGATCAGGAGTCGGTCGGCTGCTGGTTTTCCCAGCATGCTCGTCCGTGTGTAAGGGGCTTTAGGCTTCAAAGATTCCTAGTTTTAATGAGCCCTGACTTTATTGTACCCATCCTCTCTGGCCCTGGCCCCGGCCCCACACTCACCAGACTTTATCCCATTGAATTATCTGTAAGTATTTAGGATTGGCACATTTGCCCTTTCCTGCTATGTTTGGTGCCGCATAAGTTTAATCATATTTATCCTTCATAGATACTCTTGAACTGTGCCCCTGATGAGCGTTTATACACAAAACGCGTCGGGAAACTCACAATGCAGATACACGCCTGCACCAGCAATTATTTCAGTTTACTATTTACATCAATCATGTTTATACTATTCTATATTACTCCCGTTGCAATGTGCCACCTATATGTTGTCTGTGTGTGTGTGTGTGTGTGTGTGTATATATATATATATATATATATATATGTCACACATATAGGTCTGTTGTCAGATTTTCTTATCGTGTCTTACACAAGTTCGTCAGACAAAAGTCCAAAGTACAAACACGCATGCTCGGAATCAATGCTCACCAAACACGACATTAGCAGAAGGTGCCCAAAGGGTGGCGCTAAAGAGCTGAAAAGCCACGTAGTACGTCACTGCGTTTGTGTTTGTTGGCCGACAAGTGTGTGCCGTTTGTATGCAAGACAAGTTCATGGCCAACGCCCTTCGGACAAAAGTCTGACGCTTTGTCTGCGGAAAATCTGATCGTGCGTACGAGGCTTAAGAGAAGTTGCAGAGACCTTGTGGTGGGGGAAGAGCTACATAATCAAAGAGGGGGGATGGACTGCACCCTGCATAGATTTTCCACGTCTCTACACAGCTCATCACAAAATGATGCAACTCCGATTGACTGTACGTTTTCCAACTCTTCACACACAGCTCTACTATGATAAAAATATTACCGTGAATTCAAAAAACCTGGAGGGAAGAAAAGATTCTGTTGTCTGTGACAGCTAATCATTTTCTAATAAATATCAGCTGCAGTCTGGGTGCTTCAGGCAACACCGACACATTCCTCCAGCACCCCAACCCCCCCCTCCCAATTCTTTGCTTATGCCTAGTCTTCAACTTCTGTGTAATTAATGATGTACTGAACTTGTTCTTTATTTTTAACGGAGTTTCTCTTTAATGCAACAGGCCAGCCCAGCTACCCTGATTGTTGCTGGAAACGGTACCATGGATTATGGCATAAAGGTAAATGTATCTCTCTTTTCTGAAATTTATCTTAAAAACAAAAAAACAGAAGAGGCTGTTCTAGTGCAAACGGCAGGAGCCCTCAACAGCCAATCAGAAATCTAAAGTGACCAAACTACTGTTAACAGACGTGATTGACAAGTTACTGCATAGCGCATTGCACAGTTAGAGAACCAATCAGCCACGGCATCTGTAATTAACGGAATTTCAAATCCAAAATTGTTTTATTAGTGTAGCTTTATATTTAAGACATGATTTATTTCTTAGCCGCTTCAGCCCCGGAAGATTTGGCTGCTGAATGACCGAGCCATTTTTTGCGATTCAGGACTGCGTCGCTTTAACTGACAATCGTGCGACGTTGCACCCAAACAAAACTGACGTCCTTTTTTTCCCACAAATAGAGCTTTCTTTTGGTGGTATTTGATCATCTCTGCGTTTTTTTTTTGTGCTATAACCAAAAAAAGAGCGACAATTTTGAGAAAAAAAAACCACAAGATTTTGTACTTTTTGCTATAATAAATATTCCCAATTTTTTTTTTTTTTTTTTTTTAAAAAGCAATTTTTTCTCAGTTTAGGCCAATATGTATTCTTCTACATATTTTTGGTCATGAAAATCACAATAAGCGTATATTGATTGTTTTGTGCAAAAGTTATAGTGTCTACAAAATAGGGGATAGATTTATAGCATGTTTTATTACTATTATTTTTTTTACTAGTAATGGCAGCGATCTGCGATTTTTATTGCGACTGCGACATTATGGCGGACACATCAGACAGTTTTACACATTTTTTGGGACCATTGGCATTTATACAGTGATCAGTGCTATAAAAACGCATTGATTACTGTAAAAATGTCACTGGCAGTGAAGGGGTTAACACTAGGGGGCGCTCAAGGGATTAATGTGTTCCCTAGTGTGTGTTCTAACTGAAGGTGGGATGGGACTTGCTAGAGGGAGAGCTAGATCGGTGTTCATACTTTGTATGAACACACGATCAGTCTCTTCTCCCCTCAGAGAACCGGGATCTCTGTGTTTACACACAGAGATCCCGATTCTCGGCGTGTCACGAGCGATTGCGGGAGCCTGGCGGTCATCGCGACCGTTGGGCACTCACGCTGGCTCCAGGGGCGTGCGCCTCTAGTGGCCAAAAAAGGAAGCGACGTAAGATAACGGCGATTTGCGCAGCCGAGCCATGTTGCCGCAGTACAACTGCGGCGGCTGGTCGGCAAGCGGTTAATTTCTCTCTATCCCCGTCTTTTCCCAGAAGTGCCTGCTATTTACTGTTAGTACAGTTGGCTTACGCAAAATAATTTTGTTACCTAGTTTGTAAAACACAAATTTAGGAGTGCAAATAAAGTGTTATCGATGATTAGGTTGCCTGCAATTTATTTTTTAATTCTCTCTTTTTAGGCAGCGATAGCACACCAACGTCACATTAGCTTAATTTATTAAATCTTTAAAACTTAATATAAAGATAGTCATAGCAGCATGGTTGTTTGGTTATTCATGTTTGAAAATGTAATAAATTACGCTTTAAGGAGGACCTTTATGCCAACACCCCTAGTCAATATCAAAGTTTTTTTGTTTTTTTTATATACAGTTATTTATCTATCTGTATTATCTGACCTTATCAGTAATAAAGCTGAACTCTGGGAAAATAATACCGATCCCTGCTGTGGGGCTTCCCCATGCTGCAAGGATTAAATGCACAAAAAGCTCCTGCATGCTTCCTCCCAGCTGCATGACCAAAGCAGATTCCCTCCTCTTCCGTTGGTTGCAGGTACTCTAAAACCATTATCCTGCATTGTAAGTAAGGACACCAAGGGTCTGCTCACTACGCTCAGAAAAATTGCCAGCTGCTGGAGGAGGGAGGGATAAGACAAGTATAATTGCTTTTTCTGTTCTCCCTACACCTGGGGTGTCAAACTTCATTTCATCATGGGCCGCATCAGCATTATGGTTGCCCTAAAAAAAGCCAGCTGTATCTGTAAGACTAGATGTCCAAAGCCCCCCCCCCTACATCCTATTTCAAGAGCCATCCCCATCAGAAGTCAGGGCCGGATTAACATAGGGGCTGGTGGAGCTGCAGCTCCAGGCCCCTCCCTCAATATAGGCCCATGGCAGTGACTTGTCAATTCCTGTGTGCCTTCCTCAAGGAAGAGGAGCCCTCTGTGCTCACATGGAGGAGACAAGTCAGTGCAGCCAAGTCCTGTCTCTACCGATGCCTGACTCCTATCACAGGATCTGTTCCACTCACACAGATCCTCAGTGTCTGGGGGAGGGGCGCTGATGTCCTAACCAGCAGGAGCCCGGGAGGAAGGACATCTCCCATGCTGTTATGATAAGGTCAGTACATTTGTTAGGGGGATGTTGTGTAATTATTGTGCTAGGGGACAGACTGCTGCTTCCCCCATGTAATGTGCTCTCTTGTGCCCAGTGCCCACCATGTCATGTGCCTTGCAGTGCCCCCCATGTAATGTGCTGTGCCCACCATGTCCTGTCATGTGCATTGCAGTGCCCCTATGTAATGTGCTGTGCCCACCATGTCATGTGCATTGCAGTGCCCACTATGTAAAGTGCTGTGCCCACCATGTCATGTGCATTGCAGTGCCCACTATGTAAAGTGCTGTGCCCACCATGTCATGTGCATTGCAGTGCCCCGCATGTCATGTGCCTTGCAGTGCCCCCCATGTAATGTGCTGTGCCCACTATGTCATGTCATGTGCCTTGCAGTGCCCCCATGTAATGTGCTGTGCCCACCATGTCATGTCATGTGCCTTGCAGTGCCCCCCATGTAATGTTCTGTGCCCACCATGTCCTGTCATGTGCATTGCAGTGCCCACTATGTAAAGTTCTGTGCACACCATGTCATGTGCATTGCAGTGCCCCCCATGTAATGTTCTGTGCCCACCATGTCCTGTCATGTGCATTGCAGTGCCCACTATGTAAAGTTCTGTGCACACCATGTCATGTGCATTGCAGTGCCCCCCATGTAATGTGCTGTGCCCACCATGTCATGTCATGTGCCTTGCAGTGTCCCCATGTAATGTTCTGTGCCCACCATGTCATGTCATGTGCCTTGCAGTGCCCCCCCCATGTAATGTGCTGTGCCCACAATGTCATGTCATGTGCCTTGCAGTGCCCCCATGTAATGTGCTGTGCCCACCATGTCATGTGCCTTGCAGTGCCCCCCATGTAATGTGCTGTGCCCACCATGTCATGTGCCTTGCAGTGCCCCCCATGTAATGTGCTGTGTCCAGTATGTCATTTGCTATACGTTGCAGTGCCCACCATGTAATGCGCTGTGCTGAACAATGTCATGTGCTGTGCATTGCATTGCCCTTCATGTGATGTGCAGTGCCCACTATGTCATGCTGTGCCTTGCAGTGCCCACCATGTCATGTGCAGTTCCTAACATGTAATGTGCAGTTGCATTTCCCACCATGAAACGTGCTATGCCATGCAGTGCCCACCATGTAATGTGTTGTGCCCACCATGTAATGTTATGTGCCATTCAGTGCCCACCATGTAATGCGCTGTGCCCACCATGTCATGGCTGTGCCTTGCAATGCCCGCTATGTAATTTGCAGTGTCCACCATGTCATGTGCTGTGCCATACAGTGATCCCACCATGTAATGTGCAGTGCCCACCGTGTAATGTGCAGCGCCCACCATGTCATGTGCACTTCCCACCATGTCATGTGCTATGCTGTGCCCACCCTGCCATGTTCTGTGCCCAGCATGTAGTGTGTTGTGCCCACTGTATAATGTGCTGTGCTGTTCAACAGTGCCCACCATGTCATGTGCAGTTCCTAACATGTAATGTGCAGTTGCATTTCCCACCATGAAACGTGCTATGCCATGCAGTGCCCACCATGTAATGTGTTGTGCCCACCATGTAATGTTATGTGCCATTCAGTGCCCACCATGTAATGTGCTGTGCCCACCACGTCATGTGCTGTGCCATGCAGTGCCCACCATGTAATGCGCTGTACCCACCATGTAATGTGCTGTGTCATGTGCAGTGCCCATCATGTAAATTGCTGTGCAGTGCCCACCATGTCATGTGCTGTGTTGTGCCCACCATGTCATGTGCTGCACCATGCAGTGCCTACCATGTAATATGCTGTACTCACCATGTAATGTGCTGTACATTGTCCACCATGGCATGTGCCGTGCAGTACCCACAATGGAATGTTGTATGCAGGGCTCATCATGTCATGTGTGGTGTCCACCATTTAATGTGCTGTGCTCACAATGTAATGTGCTGTGCTGTGTCATGCAGTGCCCACCTTGTCATGTGCTGTGCAGTGCCCACCATGCTATGTGCAGTACCCACTATATAATGTGTTGTGCCCACCATATAATGTTCTGTGCAGTGCCCACTTGTAATGTCCAGTGCCCACCATGTAATGTGCTCAGCTGTGCCTGCCATGTCATGTGCTGTGCCCACCATATAAGGTCCTGTGCCCACTGTGTGCATGAGCTGTGCCCACCATGAAATGTGTTGTGTTGTGCAGTACCAAGCATGTCATGTGCTGTACCCACCATATAATGTACTGTGCCTACCTTGTAATGTGCTGTATTGGGCAGTGCCAACCGCGTAATGTGCTGTGCCCGCCATTAAATGTGCTGTATCCATGTATCCACCATGTAATGTGTTGTGTCAACCATGTGATGTACTGTGCTATACCCCCCCCCCCCCTCCCGTGTAATGTACTATGCTGTGCCCCCCCACAGACTCACCCCCTCACTCCCACCCCCCTCTCTCTCTCTCTCATCCCCTCTCTTTCACCCTGTTCTCTCTCTCACCCCCTTCTCTCTCTCACCCCCTTCACCCCCTACCACCCTCTCTCTCTTTCACCCTCTCTCTATTCCCCTTTTTCTCACCTCTCTCTCTCTCTCTCTCCCCCTCTCTCTCTCACCCCCTCTCTCTCTTTAATTTAGATTTCACAAAAAATTGTTTGCGTTTTCATTTTATTTATTTTCATAAAAAGGCCCACCAACATCCTTAGCACCAGGCCCATGATGCTCTTAATCTGGGCCTGTCAGAAGTCCAGAGTCCCCCACCCTCGTTTACATTACAGTGCACCCCCTCACCCTGGAGGCAGTGCTGGGAATTAGAAAGTGCAGGGTCTGGAGGAGGACTAGAGTCAGCGGACAGTCTGCTAAATGCTGAGACCAGGAGAGGGAGAGGCAGAGACGAGGGGGTGCTACCGCTGCCCAGAGAGGCGAAGGAACTGTAGGAGGAGTTCCCTAGTCCCCTCTGTTGCCACTGGCTGAGACGAGGAGGGGGGGTTATTGCAAAGATGAGTCTCTCTGCAGCTTCACGGAGAAGTACAGGATCTGGTGGAGGAGTAATGTGCTCCTCTCTGCTGCCAACTGCTGAGACGAAGTGAATGTTGGGATGAGGGGGGTGTGGCACATGAGATGGCCTGGAGGGCTATATTCGGCCCGTGTGCCTTGTGTTTACCACATGTGCCCTAGACAGAAACAAACATTCCTTGTAGTGTGGGAAAGACCCACTGTAAGGGTAAAATGTATTTTACAGGAGTTCAGTTTTAAAAAATAGACAGTGCAACCCACCTGGAGTCCACATCTAGGCCAAGTTAGCCAGTTTGTCACAATTACCATAACTACTAGAAACCTGCCATGCACCTATCTTGCTACTGGCTCTATTAGAGGAAACTGAGCATAACAAGGGAGCAGATTCTCCTAATGCTTCAGTATCTTGAAACTTCTTGTCCAATAGCATCTGAAGGAGCTACAAATGGTCCAGCTGAGATATGCTGTGTTCATCAGATGCTGCTTAAGCTAATGATGATCTTCCAGCTGTCACAGAGCCGCAAGAAGCATCTTCTCTGTCAAGACAAGGCTTGTACTTCTATAACAGCTGGAAGGCTGCAGGTCACCCTGTGACACATGTACACTATCTCACAAAAGTGAGTACACCCCTCACATTTTTGTAAATATTTTATTATATCTTTTCATGTGACAACGCTGAAGAAATGACACTTTGCTACAATGTAAAGTAGTGAGTGTACAGCTGGTATAACAGTGTAAATTTACTGTCCCCCCGAAATAATTCACACAGCCATTAATGTCTAAACCGCTGGCAACAAAATTGAGTACACTCCTAAGTGAAAATGTCCAAATTGGTCCCAAAGTGTCAATATTTTGAGTTTACCAGAGCTTCACAGGTTGCCACTGGAGTCCTCTTCCACGCCTCCATGACGACATCACAGAGCTGGTGGATGTTAAAGACCTTGCGCTCCTCCACCTTCCATTTGAGGATGCCCCACAGCTCAGTAGGGTTTTGATCTGGAGACATGCTTGGCCAGTCCATCACCTTTCCCCTCAGCTTCTTTAGCAAGGCAGTGGTCGTCTTGGAGGTGTGCTTGGAGTCGTTATGTTGGAATACTGCCCTGCGGCCCAGTCTCCGAAAGGAGAGGATCATGCTCTGCTTCAGTATGTCACAGTACATGTTGGCATTCATGGTTCCCTCAATGAACTGTAGCTCCCCAGTGTCGGCAGCACTCATGCAGCCCCAGACCATGACACTCCCACCACCATGCTTGACTCATGCAAGACACACTTGTCTTTGTACTCCTCACCTGGTTGCCGCCACACACGCTTGACACCATCTGAACCAAATAAGTTTATCTTGGTCTCATCAGACCACAGGCCATGGTTCCAGTAATCCATATCCTTAGTCTGCTTATCTTCAGCAAACTGTTTGCGGGCTTTCTTGTGCATCATCTTTAGAAGAGGCTTCCTTCTGGGACGACAGCCATGCAGACCAATTTGATGCAGTGTGTGGCGTATGGTCTGAGCACTGACAGGCTGACCCCCCCACCCCTTCAACCTCTGCAGCAATGCTGGCAGCACTCATACAACTATTTCCCAAAGACAACCTCTGGATATGACGCTGAGCACGTGCTCTCAACTTCTTAGGTGGACCATGGTGAGGCCTGTTCTGAGTGGAACCTGTCCTGTTGAACCGCTGGATGGTCTTGGCCACCGTGCTGCAGCTCAGTTTCAGGATCTTGGCATTTTGGATCTTCTTATAGTCTAGGCCATCTTTATGTAGTGCAATAATTCTTTTTTTTTCCAGATCCTCAGAGTTCTTTGCCATGAGGTGCCATGTTGAATTTACAGTAACCAATATGAGAGAGTGAGAGCGATAACACCAAATTTAGCACACCTGCTCCCCATTCACGCCTGAGACCTTGTAACACTAATGAGTCACATGACACCGGGGAGGAAAAATGGCTAATTGGGCCCAATTATGGGTGTACTCACTTTTGTTGCCAGCGGCTTAGACAATAATGGCTGTGTTGAGTCACTACTTTACATTGTAGCAAAGTGTAATTTCTTCAGTGTTACATGAAAAGATATAATAAAATATTTAGAAAAATGTCAGGGGTGTACTAACTTTTGTGAGATACTGTAAATATGCAGCCAAATTATACTTATACTAGTTATTTCTAATTTACAGTGTTCTCCAGTTATGCCTTCTGCAACTGTATATCTATTATAGTATGTAATTCCACAACATAAAATGCAGTCATACAGCAAGTTTGGAAGCTGCAAATTTCATACCTAGTATGTCTACATAAAAGCAACCCCTCATTCAAAACTACAAGTATGTGCGACTTTATATAATAATTGGCAACCCCAGACAACACACAGTTCAGTTTTGCAGGGTTGCGGACAACCGGTGTTACTTGTTGACCTTATCTGTCTGGGCCACCGGTGTCAGGACAATTCAAATTATGGGGTCACCTTTCCTCAAATCCCCCATAATGAAGAATAAATACAATTAGGAAATCCAGGTGATAGAGTGAAACCATCACCATGGCTTTCAGTATCGACCTAAAAACAAATTATTGGGTACATTTTACCACTAGGTTATGCAAGAGATTTGGTATAAGTTGCCAGGTGATTTAACCCACAAGTGCCCACATATCACTAAAATGTTCGTTTTGAGTGAGGCTGGTCATTATAGATAATTACAAATTTTTTATTCTATTTTTGTTTTAGGAAAAAGAAGCAGTTGGGAGAGTGTTGTCTAATAATAGCTTTCCTCGGTCACAGTATCAACAGTGGGAAGGAGTGAGTATTGCCTATGTTCATAGCAATATAAAAAGACTTCTAATTAAAACACTGCCAGCCAGATTAAGGGGATCTATTACAGAATTAAAATGTCTACCTTTTATTCAGGAGAGAGATAGTGTCGGACGAATGATGCCACGGGCACAGTATCAATCCTGGGAGACTGTGAGTATTAACTTTTTCCTGATACGTTACTTCATACATCTCATACACTGGATATACCAACTCAGCATACGTATAAACTGGTGCTCATCTCTCCTCTAACGCAAGCCAGTACATTTACCTCCTACTTAGATGTTCATGCAATTTTTAATGCTATCCAGACATTATATAAGTTAAACTATATCCAATATCCAAATATATATTAAAAAAAAGTTTTGCATTGTAATGCCCCGTACACACGGTCTGACTTTCCGACGTAAAATGTGCGATCGGAGCGTGTTGTCGGAAATTCCGACTATGTGTAGGCTCCATCGCACAGTTTCCATCTGTATTTCCGTCGCACAAAATTTGAGATCAGGTTCTCAAATTTCCCAACAGCAAAATCTGTTTGCGCAAATTCCAAACATCTGTACACAATTCTGACACACAAAGTGCCACGCATGCTCGGAATCAAGCAGAAGAGCAGCACTGGCTATTGAACTTCATTTTTCTCGGCTTGTCTTACGTGTTGTACGTCACCGCGTTCTTGGCGTTCGGAATTTCCAACCAACTTTGTGTGACCGTGTGTATGCAAGACAATTTTGAGCCAACATCCGTCAGGAAAAAAATCCATGGATTTTGTTGTCGGAATGTCCGATCGATGTCCAATCGTGTGTACGGGGCATTAGAGTGGAAAGCGTTTCGAATCTGTCATATCTTTATTGTGGTTTGTATCCTTGTTGGGGAGATTCGCTCTCATTGTTTTGATCACCAATGTCACTGGGAATGAAAGTAAGGGTAAATTTAAAATTTTAAGTTGCCACCAGAACAGACATAGGAATCTTCCAATGGGGAAACTTGTTCCCTTTACAACTGTAGGAATTGATTTCCCTCATTTTTGGAAAGATATCCTCTCTTCCTGTTGAGAATCTCCAGGACAGGATGTAAGGGAAAATCTCAGTGAGGCACAGGTCCGAAAAAAATTATAGCAGTTTACTGTATGATTAAGAAACTTTTATAAGTAAAATTTTTAGTAAAGAGTTAAAAGGACACAGGACAGATTCTAACATTCAGAAGGGACTAAGACATGGAAGTTTTCAGCACATTTACAAAATGTAATCCTTTTTGTTTTTGAATGAATTACTCTATAGCTTCACCATGGCTGAGAGCAGTAGTCATCATTGAGCTCAGCTGTATGCTTCAGTTTGTGAATGAATAGAATCCTCTGTATAGAGCATTTCCTGTTCTACGGTGCGCCATTTCGCATTGGTTCGCCATGGCGCAGGTGCATTCGCAAAAGTGCCACTGTGCTTAGCAGTTTGTTAGGCGGCCATACCGCACATGCACCGTAGCCTTTATCTGGGTGCATGAAGATTTGCTTCATATGGGAATACAGCCACGCCCGTTCGCCTGGACTGCGCACGTATGCACAGACCGTTCTGGCGCACAGCCAGCTTATTTAAGCTCTGTGTGCCAAACATGCGGTGCTTCCAGAAGGCAGCTGTGGGACACAGAGCAGGCTCTGAACCAGGCATTTGCAGCGGTTCATTTCTCCTTACCCGGGTCACGTGAGTCACCAGATGTTGCTTGGCAGGCCAAAGGTACTTAGCAGGATTGTTGCATAGGGGCTTGCTGAGTCCTATTAAAAGGGTCTCCCTTCTGAGGTGTGTTAATATTACACCCAGGTACTCCCTTTTTGTGGCTAGTAAATGTCTTCAAAAAAAGAGGAGCGGGACTAACACTACATGGAAGGGCACACCTATGTCGTCAGTTCCTGATGAACCTAGTTGTATCCCCTGAAAAACTAGTGGCTTCCAGGCAATCAGAGCCGCTGCACCTATCTGGTATTGTGCCTACAGTCAACGCTGCTGCTTCACCCTTTATCACCAAAGATGAACTGTCCTCGGCCTAGCCGGGTTAGAGCACAGGATTGCTGGCATGATTGCCTCTATCCCGCAGGGTGGCAAGAAGAGTAACAGATCCCCCTCCCCGGAGCCTCCTAGTTTGGAGCAGGAATGGGTTGAGGATGGGGAAGCGCTAAAAGCTCAGGATTCTGTGGAGGGTCTGGCGGATGAGTCTGCTTCCGAGCAATCTAGACAAGCAGATATCTAGTTAATGTCTGCCTCTCAGTCGCAGAGGCTTTTGATCCTGACTCTTACTGAAATGGTTCGTCCTACCTTTAAGTTGCCTCTTGCAGAGGTTACTGAGCCCCCCTGGTCCTCTTTGGGGGTCCCTGAGGCCTCGTCAGGCGGCACAGGCTTTCCCCGTACAACCTCTGTTGGAACAGGCAGTGTATGCCGATTGCGAACATCCTGACAGGATTTTTGTTCCTCCTAAGAGGTTTTCATTTTAAATCCCATGGATGAAAAGTTCATTAAGGAGTGGAGCATGCCAGCTGTAGATACAGCAGTCTCTTCCTTAAACAAGAACTTAACTTGTCTGGTAGATAACGCACAGGGCTTGAAAGTTGACAAGAAAGTGGAGTCATTATTAAAAGCTTCCTTTGGCCAGTTCAGATATTTAGCAAGCTGTTGCAGCAACTGGTATCTGCCAGTCCGTAAAGGATCAGGTCAGACGGCCTGACAGGCCTAACCGGGAGGATGATCTGGCTGAAAATAAGACAGATATTCCTCGAGCGCTGTGTTTTGCTGTTGACGCCTTAAAGGATTCAATACAGCAGGTTTCTCGTTTGGCTCTCTTGTCTGTACATATGCGCAGACTTTTGTGGCTTAAGAACTGGTCAGCCGAGCTTCCTTGTAAAAAGTTATTGGCAGGTTTCCCCTTTCATGGGGAACGTTTATTTGGTGATCATTTGGACAAATATATCCAAAAGATTTCCGGAGGCAAGAGTTCTCTCATTCCTGTGAAGAAAAGCACTAGGCGTCCCTCGTTTAAAACCTCAGGGACTGCTTCCTTAAGTGTCTCGGCACCAAGGCAGTTTCGCTGCCAACAGGGCGCTAGATCCAGGGGCAAGCCGCAAAGCCAGGGCCAGAAAAAGCCCTGGGCCCAAACAGCTTCTAAACCTAGCAACAAGCCACCTATCGAGTGGGGGGAAGGCTGCTGCACTTTGGAGAATATTTTGGAGAATAGTTTAGGACGAGTGGGTCATCTCAACTATATCCCGTGGTTACAAGCTGGAGTTGCGGGGGGTTCCCTCTCAGAGGTTTCTAAGGGCCAGCGTTCCCTTAGATCCGCCAAAAAGAAACTTATTGCTTCAGGCGCTACATCATTTAGTGCATCAAGGAGTGATTGTAGAGGTTCCTGTATCCGAAAAAGGCACAGGGTTTTCCTCGAACCTGTTTACGGTTCAAAAACCAAACTGGGACACAAGGGGAAATAGTCAAGGACATAACAGATCCTGCCCATCAACGTCCTGGAATTATGGGCAGTACGTCTGGCCCTACGGTCCTGGACAGAGCTTTAGGACTGTCCTATCAGGGTTCAGTCCGACAATGCCACTATAGTGGCCTATATAAACCACCAAAGCGGTACCAGGGGTCGTTCAGCTCTGAAGGAGGTGAACCACATACTAGCCTGGGCAGAGGGACATGTGCCGATTCCATCAGCAGTCCATATCCTGGGAGTAGAGAACTGGAAGGCAGACTATCTCAGCCGCCAGCAGATGTGCCCGGGGGAATGGGCCCTACACCCAGGGGTGTTCCAGGAAGTTTGCCAGCGTTGGGGACGTCCAGAGGTCGACCTATTGGCACCCAGGTTCAACAACAAGCTACAGCAGTTTGTGTCCCCAACAAAAGATCCTCTCTGGCTATCGGAGCAGATGCTCTGGTAGTTCCATGGAGCCTGTACTCCCTGGATTATGCTTTCCCTCTTATCCCTCTTCTTCCACGTTTGTTGCACAGGATTTGGAGAGAGGGGGTTCCAGTCATTCTGGTGGCACCAGCCTGGCCCAGAAGGCCCTGATACCCGGAGATTGTGAGACTGACAATAGACGGGCCATGGACGCTTCCACGTCGCTCCGGTCTCAAGGTCCTATATTCTACCCCAATTTACAGTCTCTAAATTTGACGACATGGCTATTGAAGAAAGGGTGTTAATGGACCGTGGCATCTCGGGACCAGTGGTGTCTACCCTACTGAATGCTAGAAAAGCTGTCGCTAGGAAAATCTATCATAAGGTCTGGAAGACTTATATTACTTGGTGTGAAGCCAGAAAATGGCATCCTCGAAAATACGTGATAGGGAGAATTCTCTCTTTTTTACAGTCAGCGGTGGAAATCAGATTGGCTTTGAGTACAATCAGAGGTCAGATTTTAGACCTGTCAGTATTCTTCCAAAGGCCTTTAGCCTCCCATTCACTGATCCGAACCTTTTATGCAGGGGGCAACTCGTTTGCTTCCCCCCATTAGGTCACCTATGTGTCCTTGGGACTTGAATTTGGTGCTGTCTATGTTACAGAAACAACCATTTGAACTTATCAAGGAAATTCCATTAGACTTGCTGTCATGCAAGCTAGCCTTCCTGATGGCCATCACCTCGGCTAGAAGGGTGTCGGAGTTGGCGGCCCTTTCGTGCAGGGAACCATACTTGATCCTTTACCACGACAGGGTCGTGTTACGACCTGTTCCATCCCTTTTGCCAAAGGTGGTATCAGCCTTTCATTTAAATCAGGACGTTATTTTGCCGCCTTTTTTCTCTCAGCCTCGTTTGGCGGAAGAGAGACAATTGCATTCCTTGGACGTTGTCCGGGCATTCAGGGTTTATTTGTCTAGATCTGCGGAGATCCGAGGATCAGACTCCTTTTTTGTTTTACCAAAAGAACCCAAGAAGGGGTAGGCAGCTTCCAAGGCTTCCATCGCCAATTGGGCCCATAAATTGGCCATTCAGGCCTATGGTCTGAAACATAAAGCTCCTCCCTTTAGGGTGAGAGCTCATTCTACCAGGGATGTAGGAATCTCCTGGGCTTTTCGCCATCAGGTATCTGTGGCTCAGATTTGTAAGGCTGCTACCTAGGCTTCAGTGGATACATTGACAAAATTTTATCAAGTGGATGTTTGAGCATCCGAGGATTTGGCTTTCGGCTGCAGTGTACTGTGGGCTGCCATATAAGGTCTGATGGCTATTGTTTGTTTGGCAGGGTGTCTCCCTCCCCTCAAGGCTATTATTCTGGGACATCCCAGTAGGTAATGAATATTAGCCTAACTCTGTGTCCCATGATGTATGAAAAAGAAAATAGGATTTTTTCGTTGTACTTACCTGTAAAATCCTTTTCTTTGAGTACATCACAGGACATAGAGGTCCCTCCCCCCTTTTTTGAGGATTCAGTGCTTGCTACAAAACTGAAGTACTTCCTGTATGGGAGGGGTTATATAGGGGATCACTTCCTGTCTAAAGACCTTTGGTCTACCAGTGTCCATTCACCTGGAGATGAAGTATAACCCAGTAGGTAATGAATATTAGCCTAACTCTGTGTCCCATGATGTACTCAAAGAAAAGGATTTTACAGGTAAGTATGATGAAAAAATCCTATCTTTTATTCTACTGGTTCTTTAATTTACACAATGTATTTTTTTTTGGGGGGGGGGGGATTATTCAAAATAACATTACCATGTTAAACCTTCTATGAGATTTTAGTGGTTGAGTTTACATATGCCTGAAGGAAACTAGTAATCGAATGAGAAATTTTGTTAACAGGATGGTGTTGGTGTGGGGTTGGCAGCTGGAGCTGGAGCAGGAGCAGGAGGAAGACGATTAGTACAAAATGGAACATGGACACAGGTAAGGACTGTTATGTGTGGCTGTACTTGTTCTTCTAGCTTTTTGGGGCAGCTAGAAATATTGTTCATACTGTGAATTCACCATTCAGACCTGACAAACCACACTACAGACACATTTACCGGAGACTCTTCATTGGTGAATAGACTTTAGCATTCAATACTAAAATGCTTATCAGTGCTAATGTAGAGGTCTTTATAAAAAAGGAAGTTGGGTTATTTTGCTTGCTCTCTTTTTTGAAAAGAAGTTTGTGTTGCTCGCATAGGTGTGCGCAGCCTATGGCATTAGGGTGTGCACCCCAAAGCTCAAGCACACACTACCGATTACTCATGATGTTCATTCGGAAAGGGAAAGGGCTATTGAATTAAATTTTTACTGGCCCCTTCCCCCACTCATCCTAAAACATCCCACAGAAACAGCCTGCGGGAGAGGGGGGAAGAAGGGGAAGCCAGATCAGTAAGGGGAATATATTCTGCACAGGGTTATTTGGGTGTGCCTGGGCACACCTGGCACACCCTGTGCGCACACCTATGGTTGCTCGCAATCAGATTCATGCTTTTGTATGCCAACTGACATTTGCTGTTTGCTCTGGAGACTATTCTAATGTAAGACACTATTCACAAAAATCTCCACTGTTGATTAAATACATTATAACCAAGTCTAACTGCACATACAGTATACAGTTATCAGGGTGCTAGTGAGCATCATACTTGTCTTGGTGATCTTAGTCTGAAAGGCAGAGCACAAAAAGTACCCATATGCTTAATAAAAGGAAATTCTCTCATTTTGCTCATTTTCCATGATTATTTCAGGAAACCTAGCTGGCATTGATGACCTTCTAAAAAGTGCTTAGATGCCTGCTGTCTGACTTCAGTGTTTTCTGGGACACTGACTTGCAGCAAGCATGTAGATAATAAAGTCAGGAACTGATCTGCACCTTCTATTCTGGGGTCAGTGACTCAAGTGTTGAAGCCATTGGATCAACATTTTTAGAAGTCACTATTGGCCACATTATTCATCTCAGTACAAGTTTCTTTTAATTAGTCACACAAAGAAACAAGGGTGTGGAAATCAAATGATTTTGTCACAGACCATAATTAAAGAGAACAGGTGCAAAAAACCAGCATGAGCATTGTAAAGCTTCGTTCACATACTGTATATGCGAATTGGCTGCAATTTTTGAACCACATCCGATTCGCATAACATGTGAACCGGCAGCCTTCTTAAGGCAGCCGGTTCACACATGTGCGAGGTCGGCCGCGGTACAGTTTTAAAAACCGCCCCAGAAATGGCACGCTTGTAATATTTTTTATGTCCAGACTGTAAACACTCCTCTTCAAATATGCCTCCAAATGCCCCAATGTGCATGGAAACACTGGCTCAACAGAGTGACTTGAACAAGCTGATGGAAAAAAAATGCCAAACGCCTGTAAAAACAGCATTTTTCATGCCCACTGTGCATGGTGCCTAAAGCTACATTCACATGGACATCTAAATTTCAGCATTTAGAATAGTTTTTTTTTTTTTAAGCAGCTAGACTCACAATGCAAAGTAGAGGTGCACTAAATGGAAACTTTGGTGCTAAAACCAAAAACTTAGGATGCACTTGGCTGAAACTGAAATTGACAGTGTATCTATCTCTATCTAGATAGACAGAGGGATATATATATCCAGGCCAAACACATGGATAGCAAGCTGTTTATTTATTGATTTACATTGTACAGATAATATAATGATGGTTGTACTTTTCAGCACAGTCATATAAACCAGGGAGCCTTGGACACCAGCTATACATCAGTGAGTATCAAACTTTCAGCAAAATATATGCTATTGCTTGTGTAATACAGACTTTGACATATCAACTAAAGAACTGCCAAAGTTCAGAAAAAAATCCCATGCTGATTATATATATATAAAAAATGTGTGTGTATATGTACATACAGTGGTGGAACCTTGGTTTACGAGTAACGCGGTTAACGAGCATTTTGAAAGACTAGCAACTTTTTTTTTTTAAATCTGACTTGGTTTGCGAGTGTTGTCTCGCAAAACGAGCAGAATTCAAGCTAATGGGGTGTGCAGTACCGCATTTGGCCAGAGGTGCGGGGGCGCCGGGGACACTCAGAACGCTTCCGAGCCTTTCCGAGTTCAGCAGAGCTGTCCCCGAGTATTTCCGAGGCTCTCCGGCTGCCCCCCCCCACCTCTCGCCACATGCGGTATTGCAAGTAATAGAAGTCAATGCGTAACAAATATCTTAGTTTCCATTGACTTCTGTGGGGAAACTTGCTTTGATATGCGAGTGCTTTGGATTAGAAGCATTCTCCTGGAACGGATTATGCTTGTAATCCAAGGTTCCACTATATATATGTATATATATATATATATATACACAGTATCTCACAAAAGTGAGTACACTCTTCACATTTTTATAAATATTTTATTATATCTTTTCATGTGACAACACTGAATAAATGACACTTTGCTACAATGTAAAGTAGTGAGTGTACAGCTTGTATAACAGTGTAAATTTGCTGTCCCCTCAAAATAACTCAACACACAGCCAATAGTGTCTAAACCACTGGCAACAAAAGTGAGTACACCCCTAAGTGAAAATGTCCAAATTGGGTCCAAAGTTTCATTATTTTGTGTGGCCTCCATTATTTTCCAGCACTGCCTTAACCCTCTTGGGCATGGAGTTCACCAGAGCTGCCACTGGAGTCCTCTTTCACTCCTCCATGAGGACATCACGGAGCTGGTGGATGTTAGAGACCTTGCGCTCCTCCACCTTCCGTTTGAGGATGCCCCACAGATGCTCAATAGGGTTTAGGTCTGGAGACATGCATGGCCAGTCCATCACCTTTACCCTCAGCTTCTTTAGCAAGGCAGTGGTCATCTTGGAGGTGTGTTTGGGGTCGTTATCATGTTGGAATACTGCCCTGTGGCCCAGTCTCTGAAGGGAGGGGATCATGCTCTGCTTCAGTATGTCACAGTACATGTTGGCATTCATGGTTCCCTCAATGAACTGGATCCCCAGTGCCGGCAGCACTCATACAGCCCCAGACCATGACACTCCCACCACCATACTTGACTGTAGGCAAGACACACTTGTCTTTATACTCCTCACCTGGTTGCCGACACACACGCTTGACGCCATCTGAACCAAATAAGTTTATCTTGGGCTCATCAGACCACAGGACATGGTTCCACTAATCCATGTCCTTAGTCTGCTTGTCTTCAGCAAACTGTTTGCGGGCTTTCTTGTGCATCATCTTTAGAAGAGGCTTCCTTCTGGGATGAATGGTCTGAGCACTGACATCCCTTCAACCTCTGCAGCAATGCTGGCAGCACTCATAGATCTTTTTCCCAAAGACAACCTCTGGATATGACGCTGAGCATGTGCACTCAACTCCTTTGGTTGACCATGGTGAGGCCTGTTCTGAGTGGAACCTGTCCTGTTAAACCGCTGTATGGTCTTGGCCATCGTGCTGCAGCTCAGTTTCATGGTCTTGGCAATCTTCTTATAGCCTACGCCAGGGGTCTTCAAACTATGGCCCTCCAGTTGTTCAGGAACTAGAATTCCCATCATGCCTAGTCATGTCTGTGAATGTCAGAGTTTTACAATGCCTCATGGGACATGTAGTTCCTCAACAGCTAGAGGGCCGAAGTTTGAAGATCCCTGGCCTAAGCCATCTTTATGTAGAGCAACAATTCTTTTTTTCAGGTTCTCTTCAGTTCTATGCCATAAGGTGCCATGTTGAACTTTCAGTAACCAGTATGAGAGAGTGAGAGCGATAACACCAAATTTAACACACCTGCTCCTAATTCACACTGGAGACCTTGTAACACTAATGAGTCACATGACATCGGGGAGGGAAATGGCTAATTGGGCCCAGTTTGGACATTTTCACTTAGTGGTGTACTCACTTTTGTTGCCAGCGGTTTAGACATTAATGGCTGTGTGTTGAGTTATTTTGAGGGGACAGCAAATTTACACTGTTATACAAGCTGTACACTCACTACTTTACATTGTAGCAAAGTGTCATTTCTTCAGTGTTGTCACATGAAAAGATAGAATAAAATATTTACAAAGATTTGAAGGGTGTACTCACTTTTGTGAGATACTGTATACATACATACAGATGAAATGTCACCCATATAGAGATATTAGACCTTGCAGGAGCATTTTCTATTCTTTACCACCAAGTGTTGGTTAAATGCCATCAGAAACTCACCATGAGGTTGAGAGCCTTGGGGTTCACTCACATGCCACATGTTTTAAAGTGGATATAAACCCAATTCATGAAATGTGAGCTGGGCACATATATCTGTGTATTGTTTTCTTATCTCTCTCCAAAGCACTAAGTCCTGTGTGTTTGCGCTGCTCCATAGCTCTGTTATCAGCCTGATAAGTTTTGAGAAGTTCTCCGACACAGGAGATAAAAGCAGCCTGAAGTTTGTGTTGTGGGAGGTTGCTATAAATAGATTAGCAGAGAGCTGCTCGATTCAGAGCACATTACTTCCTTCGCCATATGTGGAGTGGGGGGTGTGTGTCTTTCCTCCAATCAGCTGTCTTGGCTGAATGCCAATAATCCACTCCCAGTGCTGAATGGGAAGAGAAAATCTGTAACAGGATGTGCACTTTCTAAAGTATATATAAAGCTGAAGACAGCAGATATACATGTAAAACTTATGTAGGGAGATTTGTTTCATCTCTGTGTATCATCTGAGGCTGTTCACTTCACTGGGGTATATGTGAGGGTTTACATTCACTTTAAGTTCTGCAAATGAAACTGGCTATTTTGCAAATGTCCACTTATAAGTTAATTTGGACCGTTATTTGTATATAGGCTTGTAATCCCACAAGAATCTAGATAGTGCTGACCTTGTGACGGTAATCTGTATACCATAAGGTAAAAAGGGATGCTTCCACAAGGTCAGGAACGTTATGTTCTTGTGTATCATTAATCGGCAGTTAAAAGGTTAACACTAGCTTGTAAGCAAAGACAGTAACTATCCTCAGTAACTTGTGAACAGCTTACTCAGCAGAACAGTATACCAACTCCCTAGAGGCTCACTTAGAAGTTTACCTCGAGGTTCAGGACAACATTCAAACTATACATCACTATTCTTGCAAAGATAGAAATCCATGACTCTGCTATTACTGCTTTATAGAAAAAAAAACAAAAACGGATCCCATCTGCGTCATTTTTGAGATTCAAGATTGCTGCTATGAGTACAGTCACCGGTGGATGATCGTACTTTATAGTAAAAACCACCGTAACCATAAAGATAACCAGAGATTCGTGCATCGATCCAGTCGTGACTATCTTCTATTATAATTTTACATTCTTACACAATCAGGAGGCACAGCTTTGATGTTCAGCCCCACTGCCAACAGCCCGTAAAAGTCTATGAGAGGCTGAAAGCTGCTGCGGCTGGACACTGTACCAAGTTGAGCGCCGTACATTTAGTGCTGTATGCACACAGGAATGAATACGCGGAATGCAAGAAGTCTGGTCCCTAAACTCTAGTACCACACTCAGTACAGCATCCACCCACCACAGTTTGCAGCTTCTGAGAGGTTTACAGGCTGCTGGCAGGAGGGTTGGACGGGTACCTCTGCCTTCTGCCCGCACAAAAAAAAAAAAGCCTGGGATCTCTGGCACAGGGGCCAGACATGCAGTGTGCGTGAGGACTAAAAGATTTAGATTTTCCCCATATTTTTAGCTTTAATTACTTTTAGGTCTCACTTGCACAGGCACTTTTAATCCTGCGTTTACATGCTTTTATGTTTTCGAAATGTCCTACAGCTATTCCGGCTATAAAACAGGAGCATCTAAACTCAGTGTGATCTGGGGGGGGGGGGGGGGGGGGGGGGGGCATACGTTGTTTTACTTCTCATATGACTTCTAAACACAGGAGTGCCAGTGTGAATAATGCCTAAATCTGACTTCTCAGTGTTAAGGGTTTCAACTTGAGTCTGACATTTGCTGCCTTTTTATCTGCCTGACATCAGTTTTTCAACTCTTGAGAGTGCAGGAAAACAAATGGCAGCAAAACCATGCTATGAATCCTCCAAAACGCACCCAATACACTAGAATGTAGCCATCTGCTAATAGAATGCACCAGTGGTGGCCTGTCCATATGGGGCGCCGCCCCCCTAATCCATGCGTCCGGGCCCCCTAATCTACATGCAGGATGCATGGATTCCAATGGGGACCTTTTTTTTTTTTTTTAGAAGCACGAGATTAGAACCTGAGGCTCTAATAGGTTTCAAAAAAAGGGTGGGCTCAGGGCGCAGTGCCCACGTAGTTGTGTGACCTAAGCGAGTGAATATTCGCTATTGTCTTCTTGACCCATCACCTGATTGGCTGAGAGGAGAAGCGATCCTATTGGCCGCTAAGGAGGGGGAGAGGCAGGGGAAGCCGCCGTGAAGCACCAGGAGGGGGAGACGCAGGGAGGAAGCTGCGCGGCTTGGAGGAAGCACTGCCCGCTACCTAGATGGGGTAAGTGAGTGCGGGGGTGGTGACCGACCGGGGGGTCACCAACCGCCTGTGACCCGACCAACTGGGGATGGGGGATGTGGCGGCCCCCCCCCCCAAGAAAATATACCACCAGCCGCCACTGGAATGCACGCCCCAGTGCTTTCATATAATAATAAATAATGTGTACATCTTCACTACCTTATAAATATTTAACCATACATAAATATTAAATAACTGACAATTTCTGCAACACAGTTACAATTTTATTATTATTATATCATTATACGCGATTTATATAGCGCCAACAGTTTACGCAGCGCTTTACAATGTATAAGGGGGACAACACAATTACAGTACAGTTCAATACAAAAGGTACAGGAGGGCCCTACTCGTAGAGCTTACATTCTAAATTACAATAATTATTACTGAATATTCAATTTCTTGCATAACCCTTTTGATGTTCATAGGTTTTGCATCTCACCTGCACCATCCCTTTGATTTTTTTTTTATATGGCTATGGCAAACCCAGATTCCTTAATTTTCAACACATGTATATGGGCGGCACAGTGGTGTAGTGGATAGCACTCTCGCCTAGCAGTAAAAAGGGGTCGCTGGTTTGAATCCCAACTATTACACTACCTGCCTGGAGTTTGCATGTAGTCCTTGTGCCTGCGTGGGTTTCCTCCGGGTACGCCGGTTTCCTTCCACACTCCAAAGACATGCTGGTAGGTTAATTGGCTTCTGTCTTAATTGGCCCTAGTATATGAATGTGAGTTTAGGGACCTTAGATTGTAAGCTCCTTGAGGGTAGGGACCGATGTGAATGTACAATGTATATGTAAAGCGTAAAATTGACAGCGCTACACAAGTACCATTTGATAATATTTATTATTATTATTAATATAGACAATATGGGGATATCTCTTGCCTAATGAGTATGCAGTTCTCAGTGTTACCACAAGATGGCACAAGAGTATAGGAAATTAAAAGCTCTCCTCCTAAGCCTGGAAGCATACAAAATCAAGATGCCATGGACCAACAACAACTGTTTCACTTAAAGCAGCAATAATCAATTTATCCACTTAAACCTGCAGGCCACTCTCTGGTTAAGCTCTTAATCCAGTTGAGCCGTCTTTGGAGGAGCTGTCTGTCCTATTCCTATTTTCTCACAGGGGACACTTAACAAAAATTTAGAATGTACAAATATGTCATGGATAGGTTTTCAGAAGAATATGAGAGCTTTCCAGAACACGGAAGACAGACACTGACAGTAAGGCACAGAGAAGCGCATGGATCACGTCAGCAGGACAGAAGACCCTCTATTGTTCCCTTATAACGATGCCCAAAATCAAAGCTTTCCCTCTAGTTTATAGGATAAGTTCACCTTTCTAGAAATAGTAAATGCTCCTATTTTTGCAGAAAAAAAATGTGCATTTATTTTTTTTCTGCAGCAGCGTGGAAAGCTTTGCACTGCTCCTGCAGACATATCCACCGGCTTCCAGTCAGTGCCTCTCTATGGGCTTTATTTCTGTTTGAAAGCTGAATGTCAGTGTAATGCCGCGTACACACGAGCGGACTTTTCGACCGGACTGGTCCAATGGTCTATCCGACGGATTTTCGGCGGACTTCCGACTAAAATAAGGAAGTTGATAGCCAGTAGCCAATAGCTGCCCTAGCGTCGGTTTTCGTCCGTCGGACTAGCATACAGATGAGCGGATTTTTCGACCGGACTCGAGTCCGTCGGAAAGATTTGAAACGTGTTTCAAATCTAAATTCCGTCAGATTTTTGACCGAAAAAGTCCGCTGTAGGTCCGATGGAGCCCACACACGGTCGGATTGTCCGCCGGATTCGGTCCGTCGGACCAGTCCGGTCGAAAAGTCTGCCCGTGTGTACACGGCATAAGGCCTCTTTCGCATGATACTCCTGTTTGAGCATCTACTTTTTCAGACTTTTTTCTTGTATGTATTTACACTCATTATTGTGTTTATGCAGCCAGGCAAATGCCCGAAAACGTATTCTCGCGTCCCCATTCTGCACAATATGTAAATGGGCATTTGCGCACACTGCGTATTTGCGGGAATGAGGCGGAAATTACTGACCAAAAAAGCAGATTTTTCTATTTTTTTTTTACTGCAGAACGCACGGCGCTTGTTTACGTGCCTGTGTACATAGGCACATTACAATTAATGGGCTGTATTTTTAGCTAAGTAAAAAAAAAAAAGAAAGCTGTACTGAGCTTTTTCAATCTGCAGTGTGCAAGAGGCCTAATACAAGAGCGCTCAACAGCGCCCCCCACAGCCCATTGAAACTACAAGTCCATCTGCTGCAATAGTTTATTCTTTAAAGAGGAAGTAAACCCTAATGGGTTTACTTCCTCTTTGTTTCCCTGCAAAGGTAAAGCATAATGGGCTACTTTGCATTGCATAGTAGCCCATTATGTGTCACTTACCTGACACAGGAGCCTGCGATGTCACCGCTGTCCCCTCTGCTAAGGAGCGTCCATCTACTTTCGGGTATCGTGGCTCCAGGGCTGTGATTGGCCGGAGCCGCGATGATGTCACTCCCGCGCATGCGCTCTGGAGCCGCCACTAATGGCATATCGTTGTTAGCAGGAATGTAAATGTCCCTTATGACAGCAATAGGCATTTGACATTTACTCTTTATGGGGACATCTTGGGTCTATAAGACCGCTAATCCCTCCTCTGCACTTAAAAGCATTTGATCACACCAGGATCAGCAAGATCAAATGCTTTTAATTTTAACAATAGTGCTGTTTACATCTGGGTAACCCAGAAGCGATGTGACGCCATCGCTTCTGGAGTTACTATATCATACAGCCCAAAAAAGCCAGTTGGGTCTTTGCTGGGCTCTATGATCAGGTGGCGGAAGCGCCGTCCGGTCGGCCCAATGGGAGAGCCTGGTACAGCCGCGGAAGGTGGTGTGAGGGTGGGAGAGACGTCCCCTCCTGCTGCTTGTGAAAGCAATCCAGCGGCTAGTTATTCGCTAGGATTGCTTTTAAAAAAACTGTACCGTATAACCACTTAAAGTCCAGCGACGTACAGGGTAACTACAGGTAGACAAATGCAAAGCCATTTTCATTCTGCACCAAATCCACCCCCTTTAGATGCACATATAAAAGCATTTTACTACCCACACATTCTACCTCACCCCTAAGACCCCTTTCACACTGAGGCGCTTTTCAGGTGCTTTCATGCTAAAAAAAAGCGCCTGAAAAGCTCATGAAAACCTGTTTCCATTAAAATCAATGAATGCTTTCACACTGGGGCAGTGCGCTGGCAGGGCAGTGAAAAAACGCTCCTCTCCATTGAAATTAATGGAAAGCACTTCAAAAGCGCTCAGTGTTTTACTGCCAGTTTATAAGCGCCTCAGTGTGCCTGAGAGAGCACTCCTGCACTCCTGCTTACCCTAATGATTAATAAGCTGCAAAGTTTGCAAGGACAAAGTATACAACTTTGAATGGCATTACAAGTGGGGACTGACTGCCTGCTTATAATACATTTTTATTTTTTTACCATCATGTGACCCAAAATTGATAAGGTAATTGAACTAAATTGAATATTTCCTAGTAACAGTCTATAGGACCAGATTTCAATTAGGTCTTCTACTTGGCACCGTTTTTTTCTTTGGTCATCTATGACCACAGACCCTTTGTAGGTGGCTCTTTCCACTTCAAAGTACTTGTGCTGAAATACTCATTACAGTAAAACCTTGGATTGCGAGCATAATTCGTTCCGGAAATATGCTTGTAATCCAAGGCACTCATATAACAAAGCGAATTTCCCCATAAGAAATAATGGAGACTCAGATGATTCGTTCCACAACCATTTATACATAAATCCTTCAGTTTATATTCCATATAAAAAGATTATAGCGATGTGATAGGTTGTGTAATCATAAAATGTCCATCCACAAATGGAAGCCTCCACAAGGGGTTTAAAAGCAAAATCCAGCAGGATCTACAGAGTATAAAAGAGAAGAGAGGCGCCTCTAAGTGTAGCAATATGGTTACATTTAATGAAGGTACAAAATTTAGCAACTCACATGGTTGATGATTAAAAGAGGCACATCTAAGTATGCAGGCATCCGGGGTAAAGCTGTCCACACAGACCGTCCTCCGCACCGCCGGTTCTCACCGCTGACAGTCTGCAATCGTGACCGTGAAGACTACCCTGCAGTAGAGCGATCTAAAAGCGAGGCTTGAAGCGCTTGTTGAAGGGATGACTTAGATAGTGGTGTGGAGGACGGTCTATGTGGACAGCTTTACCTCGGATGCCTTCATACTTAGATTGGCCTGTTTTAATCATCAAAGTATGCAGGCATCCGGGGTAAAGCTGTGCACATAGACCATCCTCCGCACCGCCATCTATGTCATCCCTTCCAGGCTGCGCTACATAAGAGCATCTACCACCGGCACAACTCTGATGCTCTGGGATGGCAACCTGCGATCTGTGCTTGCCAACCTGCTATCCCTGAACAGGAAGTTGCGGGCCACATCAGAGGGCTCCGCGGGCCACATGTGGCCACTGGTTGGGCACCCCTGGCCTATGTGAACAGCTTTTCCCCAGATGCCTGCACACTTAGATGTGCCTGTTTTAATCATCAACTATGAGAGTTGCTACATGTTGTACCTTCATATTGCTACACTTAGAGTCACTTCTTTTCCTTTTTATACTCAGTTGTGACATGACACTACAGTGGGACCTCGGATTACGAGCATAATCTATTCCAGGAGAATGCTCGTAATCCAAAATACTCGCATATCAAAGCAAGTTTTCCTATTGAAGTCAATGGAAACAAAAATAATTTGTTCTGCTTTGACTTCAATGGGATGCAATACCGCATGCGGCCAGAGGCGGGGGGCGCCGGTGAGCCTCAGAAACGGCCGAAAAGGCCGAGCACACTTCAGCTGAGCTCAGCAAACCTCAGAAAGACTCCGTTCATGTGCCATTCAGAGGTTTGCCAAGGTCAGCTGAACTGTCCTCGGGCCTTTCTGTGCATTTCCCAACGCCGATGATCGGCGCTGTTAGGCTCCGGCACCACCCACCTCAGGCCGAAAGCGGTGTGCAGACAACACTCGCAAACCGAGTTAGGATCTTTAGAAATACAGTGCTCGTTTTGCGAAACGCTCGTTAACCGCGCTACTCGCAAACCCAGGTTCCACTGTACTTGTATATCAAGACATTGCTCGTTTATCAAGTCAAAATTTATAAAAAAAATGTTGCTCATCTTGCAAAACACTCTCAGACCAAGTTACTCTCAATCCAAGGTTTAACTGTACTTTCCTCAAGGCCAGGCTATGCAACCGGTTCAGTTAGCGGCGTTTTTTTTTTCTCACATTCACCCCCACAGCTCTTTTTGGCTACTGGGAACAAAAACAATATCTTGAGTAAGCTCTGAGTATTGACCTGGATCTTACCGAGAGCTAAGGATTCTCTTCATGCCTCCATGTGACAGTGCTGAGTTAGCAACCTGTCATCAAGCACCAACACTGCAGGCGCACAAAGTAATGAGGGAATAAAGGGAGGACGAGTATGGGCAGCTGGGGAGGGCGGCAGTTGGCTTGTGTAAGCCTTATGCCGCGTACACACGAGCGGACTTTACGGCAGACTTTGCCCGGCGGACGGGATTTCGTCGGACAATTTGATCGTGTGTGGGCTCCAGCGGACTTTGTTTTCTCAAAAGTTGGACGGACTTAGATTTAAAACATGTTTTAAATCTATCCATCGAACTCGAGTCCGGTCGAAAAGTCCGCCGTCTGTATGCTAGTTCGACAGACAAAAAGCCACGCTAGGGCAGCTATTGGCTACTGGCTATGAACTTCCTTATTTTAGTCCGGTCGTACGTCATCACGTACGAATTCGACGGACTTTGGTGGATTGTGTGTAGGCAAGTCCGTTCATTCGGAAAGTCCGTCATAAAGTCAGTCGAAAAGTCTGCCGGGCAAAGTCTGCCGTAAAGTCCGCTCGTGTGTACGCGGCATTAAAGTCATCCTGTGATTTTCCCATTTTGGACAAAGCAACATGTTCACTTAAGGACTGAAACAAGCCAGATTAAAAAATAAAAATAAAAAATAAGCAAGGAAAATTCTTTCAAGCCTTCTATGTTCCCTCCCTAGGCCCCAGTACTTTTTACACATCCTGGTCTGAAGGGCTCCATGCTATTAAGTATTGATTTCCTTTGTAAAAGCGTTGCCTGTTCCCTGTTCCTTTGTTCCCTGTAATAAAGCTGAGTACCAACATGACGTGTCTCTCTAATGCAGTGTTTCTCCAGACTGGCCTCAGGTCCCACCTGTTTTGTGGACACATTTTCCTTGTTCACAGCTATAATCTTTCTGTATATACATTATGTTAAGCAACCATTTTATCTTCCAATTCACTAGAAGGCTTTTTGAAAAGGAGTAAATAGTATGAGCGATTGATAAATATCTGTTCCTTTTTAAAATGCTTCTGTTAAGTATATTTTTATCTGTTCAAATTGCTTTGGTCTGTCTTTAGTTAAAAAATATACCTTACACCCATATATATATATATATATATATATATATATATATATATATATATATTTTTTTTTAAAACAATCCCCATTATTCTTTTATGATTTACAGAGCAGCAAGTATATGAAAAACGGCACCTTCAAAGCCAGGTCTGACAATGCATTTGTAGAGAAAATTGGAGATATTTTGAGCAAGGTAAGTGCGGAAAAAAAACCTTTGTTTATTTTATAGCGTTTTTTTTTTTAATTTTTTTTTTTTTATTCACTTATAGATGTACATATATTATAGATAGCACTGAACCTTTCACACCAGTCCATACTGGACTGCCTTATTTCTAAAGACACACAGCTAAACCAATTTAAGCAAACACTCCAAGCAAACACATACAGGGGGTCCCCGGGTTACAAACAAGTTAGGGACTGTAGGTTTGTTCTTAAAGCGGGGGTTCACCCACACCGCCAAAAAAAAATAATATTAAAAGCCAGCAGCTACAAATACTGCAGCTGCTGACTTTTAATACATGGCCACTTACCTGTCCCGGGGTCCAGCGATGTCGGCAGGGGACGCCGAGAACCCGCTCGGTTCTCGGCAGCTGCCGCCGCCATCCTAGGTGAGGGAATCAGGAAGTGAAGCGTTGCGGCTTCACTTCCCGGTTCCCTACTGCGCATGCGCGAGTCGCGCTGCGCGTCCCTAGTGGTCCCCGCTCTCTGCTGGGAGCTGTGTGTTCCCAGCAGACAGCGCGGTCGGGGCGGGAAGAGGCATAGACTCCCATGGGAGTCTATGCCGGAAGTGGGTGCAAATACCTGTCTTTGACAGGTATCTGCATCCCCCTCCCCCCTGAAAGGTGCCAAATGTGACACCGGAGGGGGGGAGGGTTCCGAAAAGCGGAAGTTCCATTTTTGTGTGGAACTCCGCTTTAAGTTGAATCTGTTTGCAAGTCGGAACAGGTACATTTTTTAAGTGTAGCTCCAGCCAAAAAAACTATTTTTAAGATTTTTGGATAGCATAGGGAAGAGGTATCACCCCTGTAACATTTGTTTTGCTGCCCCTGTTCAGAAGATTTCACCTCACTTTCTGTCCCAATGACAATTGGATTTTGAAAATTTTGGGTTGTTGTGGAAACAAGCCTTGGTGGTAAAGCATCAGTGGAGGTACCTTTTCCCCATAATAGCTCTTACAGGAGAGAATTTCCCTTCCTAGGGGTAGATTTCCTCTCACTTCCTGTTGTCTCCTTCCGTTTGTAAGTAGGAGTCGTTTGTAAGTCGGATGTTTGTAACTAGGGGACCGCCTGTACTTATAATACACATTAGTACTAAATGTACCCTTACTGTTTGACTTGCCAAAGGATCTGTAATTCTTTACAACCAGTCTAATGACTTGCAAACCTCCACAAAAAACAGGTGGAAAATGTCATTCTTGATTAACCAATTTATCTTCTTGGTTAAAGAATGATTAACCACTTGTCCACCAGTGCCATTTGGTTGGTACACAGGGATTTTAAACGCATTCCTTTTTTTTAAAGCGGATTTCTAGGTTTTAGTGAAGCCTAAATAGTTTGTTGGTCCAAATGAACTTCACAAAGATGCAGCGTGTATAATCGGTTTGTAGCCTCAGCTACATACAGTATACAGCGCTGTGTTCCGGCAGTGGGACAAGACCTCCTTGTACCATTCCTAGGACAAAATAGTGTCAGGTTGAGCAGTACTCAGCCAATCAGAGGTAGCTTTGTATTCATTCACAGAATACAAAGCTCCCTATGAAAGGCTGGGTCAGAGACTGTGACATCAGCCTGCCTCAGCCAAGCTTGGTCCAAATAAACTATTTAAACTTTACATTTGCAAAGCAGGCAGTGGACTTTAATGTGAAAGTTATACAGCTGCCCAATCACTTCCACAGCCCAAAGAGGGTATCCGCTTAGTATCCGACTGAAAAGCAGACCAGCACATGTGTTCTGTTTGGAAGAGGCTAAAGGTCTGTGTATCACATTATTCAGAGCCAATTTTGGTGCCATATGGATCACCAAAACCCCTTTCCACCTGTATCCTATGTAACAGTCAATTATTATCAGAGGGAAGGTATATCAGCCTGTATGGAGTATCTACTGGCTACAACACAAATGAAAAACTAGGTGGCCTTGCAGAGGAAGGGTCCAGTGTTGTAGAGGTACCTTAAATTGCTCCCAGATCCAGAATGTTGTTGGGAGTCTTGAGTCCTCTGAAAACCAGGTCGCCTGGACAGTCAGGGAGTAGTAAGACTGATGTCCTTTGTCACCACCTTCCAGGGCATGGGAAGGAATTATTTTTCTGACTCCAGGAAGGAGTTGTATTTGCACTATGCAAATGGATCTGCATGATTCACATGGTGGAGTGAAACTGGAAAAAGGGAACTGCTTCAAAAGGAGGCTACCATTAGGCCCAGAGTCCTCATGCAGAAGCAAATGGAGAGGTGACTTTTGGATCTGAAGGTCTGCACATGGGGTTGGAAGGCAGGCTTTGGAAATTTGATTAAGCAGTCAAAGGTTTGAAGGAATTGGAACATTCTTCAGACATTTGCAGCTAGGGTTGTGGCTTAGGTGTCCTTTCAGCAGAAGGTCATCCAAATACCCTGTGACATAAGTTTCCTGGGTTCACAAAAGGACAAGTAATGGGCAAGCACTTTTGTGGACACTAAGTGGCCAGGGGAGAGACTCTTACAGTACCAAACTCACCAATGAAGGAGTGTATCTGGTGCCTCAAAGACTCTCTTGAATAATGAATTGGAATTGTCAACATAAAATTGCTGAAGCAATTAGGAATTTAGATCCTAATCTAATTTAGATCATTCTAAAGACCCTACTCCTTTACCTTAAGCCAGGGGTCTCAAAATGATGGCCCTCCAGCTGTTGCGAAACTACAAGTCCCATCATGCCTCTACCCATGGGAGTCATGCTTGTAACTGTCAGCCTTGCAATGCCTCATGGGGATTGTAATTTTGCAACAGCTGGAGGGCCGCCAGTTTGAGACCCCTGCCTTAAAAACTCAAAGCAGTCCTCCGAGGGATTTTCCTTCAACAAGGAACAAGGCTAAAAAAAGAAAATGCAGCTGCGAGAAGTGATTCTTTGGTCACTTGTAAAAATAACTCTATATAAATTTAGTAATCAATGCAGATCACTAGCTAAGCCCCTTTATTTCAGAACCTAAAATACCTTCATCTCCCACCTTAAGCATTCTAACGCCAAATTGATATCCACACATTCCACAATTCTACAAATGTTTAGGGACTTCAATCAAGCATTGTACAATATCCTAGAGCAATGCTGTGAGAAAGAGCTTGGCCCTGACAGTTTTACCTCTGTATTTTATAAAACACACTGTTCTAGACCTTTTATGACAAAAGTTTTCAGCGAGGTCACATTTAACCCCCAGTCCCCTGAGGCACTTATCTCAATCCCGAAACAGGCCATTCCCTGTGCTCGAATTATCTCAACATCTAATCCAAAGTCCTTGCAAGTGGTTTTCTACTGCACCTTATCCACCTATACCTGTCAATTGATGTTGAAAAGGCATTTGCCCGTGTAAATTGAAAATTCATACAGCTAAATGTATCTTGTGCTCCCACCTTTGAAATCAGAAATGGTACCTGTCGGGGTTGTCCCCCATCTCCCCTTTTTATGTCGGGAGCCTGGAAAGCAGATCATGGGTGCAATGCAGGGCTCTCGCAGACTCTGTGTGAAAGCTACTTGGCTGTACATCATCCAGTTACACATTAACCTGAAGCATCAATGAAGTACCTTAGCGCTAAACAGCGCCGTGGTAGTTCATTGAGAACTACAAGCCAACAGGCGCAAAGGCTGCCGGACCTTGTCGTTTTCTATTCACAGAGCTATGTGAATGAGTGACGTGGGTGGAGCCACGTTCTTGGCAGAGAATGACAGAGAGCTAGGGAAGAAAGAAGATCGCATGCCGCGTGTCACACCTGGGGGGGGGGGGGGTTCGAGGACTGGTGGATTTGTAACACGTTACACCCTGAATATGGTCGTAACCTGTTACAAAGTGTGAACTTATCCTTTAATAAGGGAGCATCTTCCATTACATTGCATCAAAACTCCAACATTTCAGGATTCCAAATAGGCCCTTATCATTCAAAATTAGCCTTATTCGTGGACGATCTCATGTATGTGACACATTCTCATCTATCCATGCCTTCAGTCATTCAAGAGTTCCAAAGCGCGAGTTCTTACTGTGACTTTAAAGTGAACTTCACTAAATCAGAGATCTTAACTGTCTCCCTACCACCAGCTCAACTACAACAGCTGGGAGATAATTTTCTATTTAAGATGTGCGCCTCCTCTTTGCACTCTGGGAATACATCTCCCCTTGAACCTGACCACTTTCTCCTCTAAATTATTTATCACTGCTGAAAAAATTAGAAATTTACCTGAACACATATACTTCCAAAGGTTTCTCGTGGTTTGGTAGAATTAATATCCTTAAAATAGATGTTCTCCCACTGTTTCTTTACATTTTCCAAACAGCCCCTATTAATGCCACCATGTCCTTTTTTTCTAAACACTTCCAGCAATTGTTTACTTTCACCTGGAACAATAACCGCCCCAGCATATGTCATAGAACCTTACCAATGCCTAAGATCAGGGGTCTCAAACTGGTGGCCCTCCAGCTGTTGCAGTACTACAAGTCCCATCAGGCCTCTGCCTGTGGGAGTCATGCTTGTAGCTGTTGGCCTTGCAATGGCTCATGGGACTTCTGCCTGTAGTTCTGCAACAGCTGAAGGGCCACCAGTTTGAGACCCCTGCCTGAGATGAAAGAAGGGGCTGGCGTCCCAGATGTGACTATTGCAAATCAGCACTTGTTGGCACCTACTAACCTTTCTGGCATTGCCATGGACCTTTCCTGGTCTTGGCAAAGGCCTTAAACCAGGGGTCTCAAACTGGTGGCCCCCCAGCTGTTGCAAAACTACAAGTCCCATTGCAAGGCTGACAGTTACAAGCATGACTCCCACAGGCAAAGGCATGATGGGACTTGTAGTTTTGCAACAGCTGGAGGGCCGCCAGTTTGAGACCCCTGCCTTAAACCATTTCCTGGTCTCACAAACAAACCATCTGTATATGGGATCAGACCATACAGTCTTTGGGTTTCTAACTATATTGGCCCTATGACACCCCTTTTCACTAATCCTGCTTTTCCACCAGCACTTGAAAGTTCTACTTTTGGCCCATGGAATAAAGTTACCCATCTCGGACCAGCCTCAGCTATTCGAACAGACCCCATCTCACCTATTCAGACCCATTTTCAGTAGACCCGATTCCCCCCGTCTCTCCGAAATTTAAACCTGACCGACTTTTGAGGCCCTTTTCTTCAAGACTCCCCTCATATTCATGTAATTTCCCTAAAATACTCAGTTCTCATTCCAGACACATACTACCCTCCTGCCCTACATGACCATTTAGGAAAAGGAACTTCAAACTACCAGGACCCCAGAGAAATGGAACAAATGTTTTGGCCTGACACACAAGCTCACAGTGGCCAATAAAACACAAGAAAAAGAAACTTCAAAATGATAACCAGATAGTACAAATGCCCAAATGTCTTGAACTACATACATCCCACCACTACATAGAAGTCTAAAACATTGACTGTTGATAATGTATTTACTAGCACATGTATATCAGAATGATGGCATCTGTTTAGATGTGTGCAGGCAAATCAGAGTGAAAATGCCAGGATGTCACCGCTTTGGCCTTCTATTTCAAATTGTTTTGTGTTGCTATTTACATGGCTTTGTAATTGTTATGCAAGGTCCACCGTGATCTTTGGAAAGCTCTGTCATTTTTGTTGGACTGCTTCCAATCCTGTCGAATGGAATGCACACCTTTCACAGCTGATAACTGCAATAAACCTTTCAAATCCAATATCATGTAATTATAACTGGACACATACATGCTTACAATAGTGACGTGTACGCGTACCTGGGCGTGCTGCGATCAGTCATGGCTTGTCACTTCTTATACAGTGCGAGATTCCCCAGGTGCACAATAAGAATTGCTGAAGTCAGCATTTCAACATTGAAATGGATACTTGGTTTATAGGTCAAAACTATTATCTATTGCAGGGAGTTTTGATTTTTCATCATAGTCATTGAAAACCATGCCTGATATACTAAACCATATACATATATATATATGTATATATATAGATATAGATATAGATGTAGATTATATATCTATATATCTATATATATATATATATATATATATAGATATATATATATATATATATATATATATATATATATATCTATATATATATATCTATATATATATATATATATATATATCTACATAGAATATATATATCTACATAGAATATATATATATATATATATATATATATATAGAGAGAGAGAGAGAGAGAGAGAGAGATGACAACACAAATTTGCTGTCCCCTCAAAATAACTCACCATGCAGCCATTAACGTCTAAACCGCTGGCAACAAAAGTGAGTACACCCCTAAGTGAAAATTTCCAAATTGGGCCCAATTAGCCATTTTCCCTCCCCGGTGTCATGTGACTCGTTAGTGTTACAAGGTCTCAGGTGTGAATGGGGAGCAGGTGTGTTAAATTTGGTGTTATCGCTCTCACTCTCACATACTGGTCACTGGAAGTTCAACATGGCACATCATGGCAAAGAACTCTCTGAGGATCTGAAAAAATAGAATTGTTTCTCTACATAAAGATGACCTAGGCTATAAGAAGATTGCCAAGACCATGAAACTGAGCTGCAGCAGGGTGGCCAAGACCATACAGCGGTTTAACAGGACAGGTTCCACTCCGAACAGGCATCAATATGGTCAAAGAAATTGAGAAATTGAGTGCACGTGCTCAGCATCAGATCCAGAGGTTGTCTTTGGGAAATAGACGTAAGAGTGCTGCCAGCATTGCTGCAGAGGTTGAAGGGGTGGAGGGTCAGCCTGTCAGTGCTCAGACCATACGCCGCACACTGCATCAAATTGGTCTGCATGGCTGTCATCCCAGAAGGAAGCCTCTTCTATAGATGATGCACAAGAAAGCCCGCAAACAGTTTGCTGAAGACAAGCAGACTAAGGACATGGATTACTGGAACCATGTCCTGTGGTCTGATGAGAGCAAGATAAACTTATGTGGTTCAGATGGTGTCAGGCGTGTGTTGTATTTGTACTCCTCACCTGGTTACCACAAGTATGTCTTGCCTACAGTCAAGCATGGTGGTGGGAGTGTCATGGTCTGGGGCTGCATGAGTGCAGTATTCCAACATAAAGACCCCAAACACACCTCCAAGACGATCACTGCTTTGCTAAAGAAGCTGAGGGTAAAGGTGATGGACTGGCCAAGCATGTCTCCAGACCTAAACCCTATTGAGCATCTGTGGGGCATCCTCAAACAGAAGAAGGTGGAGGAGTGCAAGGTCTCTAACATCCACCAGCTCCGTGATGTCGCCATGGAGGAGTAGAAGAGGACTCCAGTGGTAACCTGTGAAGCTCTGGTGAACTCCATGCCCAAGAGGGTTAAGGCAGTGCTGGAAAATAATGGTGGCCACACAAAATATTGACAATTTGGGCTCAATTTGGACATTTTCACTTAGGGGTGTACTCACTTTTGTTGCCAGCGGTTTAGACATTAATGGCTGTATGTTGAGTTATTTTGAGGGGACAGCAAATTTACACTGTTATACAAGCTGTACAATCACTACTTTACATTGTAGCAAAGTGTCATTTCTTCAGTGTTGACAGTGTTCTTCACATGAAAAGATATTACAAAATATTTAATATTTACAAAAATGTCAGGGGTGTACTCACTTTTGTGAGATACTGTGTGTGTGTATATATGTATGTGTATCTCTAGATAGATAGATGATCTATCTATCTATCTATCTATCTATCTATCTATCTATCTATCTATCTATCTATCTATCTAGGAATATGTTAAATAAAAGGGCTTTTTACTTCTACCCTAGATGAAAATGAACATTTAACCCTTGTGTTGGGGCTCACTGCAAGGGTAGTTTTAAATTTTCAACTTTGATATATTCTAAGCAGCCGAGGAGTTGTCATCAGCCCTTGCTTAGCTAGAGAGTGATTAGCTATATAAAGTATTGGTGCTTTGGAACACAGCCATACATCCCCAGTCTGTTCCAGCAAAGTCTCACCAGGAAAACATCCAACTCACTGCACCAGCAAAGTAGGAAGTTGTCTGGTCCTGGAATTTGCATGCAGACAACCCACCCACATCAGCTTAAATGGAGCTGCCAAAAATCCAATGACAGACGCTCAGTAGTGCCAAGTATAAATGCAATGTAATTCTTTTCAGTAAGGCAGTCTGGATTCTGGTTATTTACATTTTATTAATTATAGCTCTTCCCACATCCTTAACCACTTCAGCTCTAGAAGGTTTTACCCACTTCATGACCAGGCCATTTTTTGCAATACGGCACTGCATTACTTTAAACTGACAATTGCACGGGCATGCGACGCTGTACCAGACAAAAAATTGTATTTTCCCCCACAAATAGAGCTTTTTTTTCGGTGGTAATTGATCACCTCTGCAGTTTATTTTTTGCGCTATAAACAAAAAAAGACCAACAATTAAAAAAAAAAAAAAAAGATTTTTTTTTTACTTTCTGCTATAAAACATATCCAAAAAAAAAAAAAAAACAGTAAAAAATGGCATTTCTTCATCAATTTAGGCCAATATATATTCTGCTACATATTTTTGGTAAAAAAAAAAAAATCCCAAAAAGCGTATTTTGATTGGCCTGCGCAAAATTTATCATGTCTACAAACTATGGGATATTTTTATGGCATTTTTATTTATTTATTTATTTTTTTACTTGTAATGGTGGCGATCAGCGGGACTGCGACATTGCGGTGGACAAATCGGACACCTGACACTTTTTTTTGGAAACCAGTGACATTATTACAGTGATCAGTGCTAAAAATGTGCACCGTTACTGTACTAGTGACACTGACAGGGAAGGGGTTAACACCAGGGGCGATCAAAGAGTTAAGTGTGTCCCTAGGGCAGTGATGGCGAACCTTGGCACCCCAGATGTTTTGGAACTACATTTCTCATGATGCTCAACTACACTGCAGAGTGCATGAGCATCATGGGAAATGTAGTTCCAAAACATCTGGGGTGCCAAGGTTCGCCATCACTGCCCTAGGCGATGCTTTATAACTGTGTGGTGGATGGACTGACTTGCTGAACACAGAGATCCGAGTTCCTGCTTGGCAGGAACACAAGATCACTGTGTTCTTCCCTGTCAGAATGGCGATCTGCCTCGTTTACATAGGCAGATTGCTGTTCCGCCTTTCTGGTTAAGGATTGGCGGGTCCCCCCTGTGGCCAATCTGTGCGCCCCCCCCGCTATCTATTGCACGAAATGATGCTACGGGTACGTTGTTTCGCACAATAGAGCCGCCCTGCCGCAGTAGATCTGTGGTGGGCAGTCTTAAGTAGTTAAAGCCATCTATACAAAGTTAGGTTGGAATTTCAGATTGGCTTACATTTTTGTTGTAGATTTGGCTATATGTATACCCTAAATAGATAGAACCAATCTTCTAGAGGTCCCAATACATTGACTGATGCACTGTTTGCAGTGCTGTATCTTGGCCTAGGCCAACAAGGCCTAGGCCCAGGGCGGCACTTTGCGGCGGGGCAGCGGCTTTTATGCCGCCCCCCCGCACGAAAACCCCCCCGATCCGTCCTCCCCACGTCCCGCTCAGTTATAGCCTCCCGCGGCCAGCTTGCCTTGCTGTATATCGGCACTCAGCACTGGCAGTATGGGCGCGTACTTGGCCGGCGCGGGGGGGGGGGGGAGCGACTTCCGCCCCCATAAAACGGACCATGACTGACTAGGTGTCACTGGCCAATGGCCATACCTGGTGCACTGGACATAACTTTACTGGTGGAGGCGGAGGCGGAGCCTAATGCTCCACCTACCCACCTCCGTGCGGCATCATTGCATGCTCTCCAGCTCGGGGCGGGAGTCAGGACGGGTCTCTCTGTTACCAGAGGAGGAGGAGCGAGAGAGAGAAGGACGGCGGCGGGAACCCTCAGGTACAAATTGATGTGAGCGAGTGAATAGATATATACTAAAGCTGCCTGGGTATTCAAGTTTTTAAATTGGACCTGAATCCTGGCTCACTGTTTCAATCCATCTATATAATATAGATGGATTGAAACAGCGAGCCAGAAGTCAGGACCAATTAAAAAAAATTATATACCTAGGCAGCTTTAGTAACGCAGCCACTGTGCCCATCAAATGCAACCACTGTGCCTATCAATTTCCGCCACTGTGCCTATCAAATGCAACCACTGTGCCCATCAATTGCCACCACTGTTCCCATCAAACGCAGCCACTGTGCCATTAATTGCCACCACTGTGCCCATCAAACGCAGCCACTGTGCCCATCAAACGCAGCCACTGTGCCATCAATTGCCGCCACTGTGTTCATCAAAAGCAGCCAATGTGCCCATCAAACGCAGCCACTGAGCCCATGAAAACGCAGCCACTGTGCCCATCAAACGCAGCCACTGTGCCATCAAACGCAGCCACTGTGCCATCAAACGCAGCCACTGTGCCATCAAACGCAGCCACTGTGCCCATCAAAACGCAGCCACTGTGCCCATCAAAACGCAGCCACTGTGCCATCAAACGCAGCCACTGTGCCCATCAAACGCAGCCACTGTGCCCATCAAATGCAGCCACTGTGCCCATCAAAGGCAGCCACTGTGCCCATCAAACGCAGCCACTGTCTCCATCAAACGCAGCCACTGTCTCCATCAAACGCAGCCACTGTCTCCATCAAACGCAGCCACTGTGCCCATCAAACGCAGCCACTGTGCCCATCAAACGCAGCCACTGTGCCCATCAATTGAAAGAGGAAGGGGTGTGGTTTACAGATCACAGGGCGTGTCTTAAATAGGAAGGGGTGTGGCCTTGACAGGAAGGGTGGGTCGTATTTAAATTAGGGGGTGCATGAGTTTAATCAGGCCTAGGGCAGCACAAAACCTAAATACACTACTGACTGTTTGTAAAACTGCTTTAACCACTTCAGCCCCAGAAGAATTTGCCACCTTAATGACCAGAGCATTTTTTGCGATACAGTACGGCGTCGCTTTAACTGACAATTGCGCGGCTGTGCGACGTTGTACCCAAACAAAATTGATTTTTTTTTTCCTACAAAAAGAACTTTTCGTTTTTTGTTTTTTTTGCGCTATTAACAGAAAAAGAACGACAATTTAGAAAAAAAAAAACATTTTTTTTTTTTATAAAAAACTAATTTATTCATCAGTTTAGGCCGATATGTATTCTTCTACATATTTTTGGTAAAAAAAAAATCAATACGTGTATATTGATTGGTTTGCGCAAAAGTTATTGCGTCTACAAACTGCGGGATCAATTTAGGGGCTTTTTTTTTTGTTTTTACTGGTAATGGCGGCGGTCTGCGATTTTTAGCGGGACTGTGACATTGCGGCAGACAAATCTGACCCCAAATGACACTTTTTGGGGACCAGTGGCATTATTACATTGATCAGTGCTATAAAAATGTACTGATCAATCTACAATTTGGGTGTAAGGAGATCTCTTCATAAAAAATCCCTTGTTTATGGTGATAGCAATGAACTGTGACGAATCAATGTTTCACTTTATTTTAATCATGTTTAATTATCAATAAAAATTGTTGTTATTCTATTACTCTTGTAGATGCTTATTAGAATATTATCAGTTGCCTAAAAAGTCTACTTGGGGGAACCCCCTCTTCTTTCGTGATCAATGTAAAAATGACACTGGCAGGGAAGGGGTTAAGTGTGTTCCCTGGATGTGTTCTAACTGTAGGGGGGATGGGCTCACTGAAACATGACAGAGATCACTGGGAGCAGTAGATCTGTTATGTCACAAGGCAGAACAGGGAAATGCCTTGTTTACATAGGCAGTTTCCCGTTCTGTCTCTCCTCACCGTGATAGTGGGCCGCCGGCAGACATTGAGTCCGCAGGACCCATGGGCGCGCACGCCCGCTATCCTGCTTTTACGGAATAACATACGGGTACGCCATTCTGCCGACTGTATATCTGCGTGAGCCAAGTTGGAAAGTGGTTAGAGCATACCCTTTGATGATGAAGTTGATGGGCTGGTTAAGAATATGTGCCTATAATGCCGTCTTTGTCCCGATACCAAGATTTCCCCCTACTTCCCTCCTGGTGAATCTACAGAACAAGTAGAAAATCAATACACCGTAGAAATGCAGACGGAATTAAAAACCTGACTAGGGAGATATAGTTCTCCCAGGTTCAGGTAGGATGCAGACTTTTTGCTTTGCTATGTGGTGAGGTTGGTTGGTTGGCTGGTGAAGAGGTTAATGAGCCCAGCTGAATCGGGTCTGAATACTCTGGGCTCTATGAAACTCCCAGTCTGCTTAGGAAGATGCTCCACCCTGGTTCCAGTTCTCTGTGCATGTTAAGCCTCGCACACGCGATCGGATTTTCGGCAGGGAATTGTGTGATGACAGACTGCCTAAAATCCGACCGTTAGTACGCTCCTTCAGACCATTGTTGTCCAACTCTCCGCCAACAAATGTTGGATGGCAGGCTAGTAAATTTTCGGCGGACAACGGTCTGTTATCAGATTTTCGTATCGTGTGTACACAAGTCCATCCCACAAAAGTACTAACACGCATGCTCGGAATCAATGCTCACCAAACACGACATTAGCAGAAGGTGCCCAAAGGGAGGAGCCCAAGAGCTGAAATTCAACGTAGTACGTTACTATGTTCGTGTTTGTTGGCCGACAATTGTGTGCCGTTAGTATGCAAGACAAGTTCCTGACACACGCCCTTCGGACAAAAGTCTGACGCTCTGTTGGCCAACAATCCGATCGTGGGTACGAGGCTTTGGACTGCGGAGCAGAAAACTACCTGTGTGGAGAACAGCAGACCCTGACATGGTGGGAATTAAGCTTGTATAACCAGGACTGTTTTTGTTTCTTTCGTACAGTTAAGGCGCCTGGGAAGCAGTAGGTCGCTCCGCAACAGTTGAGGCTCGTACACACGATCAGAAAATCGTACGAAAAATTGTTTTCTAAGCGATTGTACGATAATCTGATCGTTGGTACACAGCTTTAGAGGGCTCATCACGACAGGTCATGCTAAAATATCCGATGGGACAAGCATTAAAAAATTTTCTCGGATGATTTTCATGTAATCAGTACAGTTTTAGGGGAAAGAGAGAAGAGAAGTAATAACTTATTATTAAATGATCACAATTTTTTTTTTTTTTTTTTAGGTATCAGTCAACTAAATAGGGGCACGGTGGTAATGCGGCTCCTCCATAAAAATTTTTTGATTTTTACACTAATAAATGCATAAAGAAATTTTGGTTCTTTTCATTTCTCTCTTCCTTATTTTTCCCCTTTCTTTTCTTTTGGGTGGGGGGATTTCACTGGGCAATACCGTCACTTAGGAGTTGTGTTTTAAATGAATATGATACAACTTCACTTTTTTTTTTCATTGAATTAGGGGTGTAATGATTGATTGGTGCACTGAGAGATATTAGGAACCGGAATAGCTAGGGGTCCTCAATTGGGGGGGGGTGCGGCGAGTCAGAGAAAATTCAACCGGTATAATATATTGCATGTTAAGAGGGGAAGTGATTTTTTTTTCCCTCTTTGTCTCCTTTTTTTTTCTTTCTTTTCCTTTTCTTTTTGAATAGAAAATTTTGAGATGAGTATATAGAGTTTTTGATACTATGTAAATGGTGTATATGGACACATGTCTTTGTTTTTAGTTGATTGCTAAAGGGGTTGTAAAGGTAAAAGTTTTTTTCACCATTCTATGCATTAAGGTGAAAAAACATCTGACAATACCGCCCCCCCCCAGCCCCCCGTTTTACTTACCTGACCCCTCGAAAGTCCCGCGCTCACCCCCGACATCCTCTTCGCCACTCAGCCTGGCCGTTGATTGGTAACAGTTGATGGATTGAAAGCAGCGCAGCCATTGGCTCGCGCTGCTGTCAATCACATCCAATGAAGCGGCGTGCCGGGTGGGCGGGGCCGAGTGATACAGCGAGCGGCTATGGCCGCTGGCTGTATCACGGGAGCGCGCCCGCAAGCACTCAACACCATGCGAGGGAGCTCGCATGAAAGTGTTGAGTCCTTGCGGGGGGAGCTGAGACAGCCGCCGAGGGACCCCAGAAGACCAGGTTCGGAGCCACTCTGTGCAAAACGAGCTGCACAGTGGAGGTAAGTATAACATGTTTGTTATTTAAAAAAAAAAAAAATTAACTTTAGTGATCCTTTAAGCTGAATTCTAATAAAATTGAATTAAAAAAAAAAAAAATCAGTACAGTTTTCATCCGAAAATACAAATAAATTACATCACTTGCGAATTTTAATTCTGTCATACGGGAATTTTTCGTGACTTTAGTAACCTATTCATTTTCGAGATGAGACTAGCATGCAAAAAAAACCATTAAAAAAAAAAACGGACGATCGATCGTCGGATAATCTCATCATGTGTTCCAGGCTTTAGCTAGGGATCAGTGTGTTAGTAAATCCTTGCCACTCTTGTCAACTTCTTTTCTTGTTTGCTTTGTTTTGACACCCGCCCATTCTGGAAATAGATTAAAGAACATTGTGTGCATTTTAACCAAGACCTGCTGTGCCTATTAGCGGTGCTGTAGACTCATCCAAGGGGAATCGCACACAACCTGCTGCTGAGATAATCCCTCACAGTGTGTAAAAGTACATATGTACAACTACAAACGTGTGTAAAAAAGTGTGAGCTGGAGTATTTTTTACAAGCAAGCATTAGCTGATAATTTAGCTTGAACTGAGAGCTTCCTGTGATTGGCTGAGCAGCACTCAGACAGATTTTGTTCTGGGAACCCAGCGCTGTATACAGCTGATGCTACATACAGTTTAACCCTTTCATGACTAAGCCTATTTTTGAAATTTGGTGTTTACAAGCCGTATTTTTTGCTAGAAAATTACTTAGAGTTCCCAAACATTATATATATATTTTTAGCAGAGAATCTAGAGAATAAAATGGCGATTGTTGCAATATTTTTTATCACACGGTATTTGTGCAGCGGTGTTTTAAACACAAATTTTTGGAAAAGGGACACTTTCATGAATTTTAAAAAATCCAAACAGTAAAGTTACCCCAATTTTTTTGTATAATGTGAAAGATGATGTTACGCCGAGTAAATAGATACCAAACATGTCACCCTTTATAATTGCACGCACTCGTGGAATGGCGACAAACTACGGTACCTATGAATTTCCATAGGCGACGCTTTAAATTTTTTTTACGGTTACCAGGTTTGAGTTACAGAGGAGGTCTAGGGCTAGAATTATTGCTCTCGCTCTGACGATCGCGGCGATACCTCACATGTATGATTTGAACACCGTACGTACTTCCGTATGCGTTTTCTTCGCTGCGCGAGCTCGCGGGGACAGGGGCACTTTTAAAAAAAAAATTTCTTTTTTATTTTATTTATTTTTTTACTTTATAAATTGTGTTTTTTTTTTTTTTTGCTTTTATTGCTGTCACAAGGAATGTAAACATCCCTTGTGACAGTAATAGGTGGTGACAGGTACTCTTTATGGAGGGATCGGGGATCTAAAAGACCCCCGATCCCTCCTTTGCACTTCAAAATATTCAGATCGCCGAAAACGGCGATTCTGAATACTGTCTATTTTTTAATAACCGGCGCCAATTGCAGCCGAGTATACGGGAAGTGACGTCATGACGTCGCTTCGGCGTTTACAATGAGAAGGCTGGAACGAAGCCGCCCACAGCTTCGTTCCAGCCCGCCCCCAGCCGCCGGAGATAGCTGATTGGACACCGGGCCTCCTGATTGCACGGGAGGCCCGGTAAGAGTGGTGGAAGGCGGCGGGAGGGGGGGATGTCCCCTCCCGCTCCTCCGGTATAAGAGCCGAGCGGCTTTTAGCCGCATCGGTTGTTATACTCGGGTAGCCGATCGCCAGCTGTAAACAACGGTACCGGGATGATGCCTGCAGCTGCGGGCATCATCCCGGTATAACCCCGGAAAGCCGAGTACGCATATCTGCGTACGGTCGGCGGGAAGGGGATGCTCTCCCATTTGTTAATGAAGAAAAAAAGGTTTGGACCAGCTTGGTCCAAACTAACTATTTTAAAGCAGAATTAACCACTTGCCGACCGCTGCACGCCAATATACGTCGGCACAATGGCAGCGGTGGGCGAATGGGTGTACCTGTACATCCCGCTTTAATTGGCGGGGCTAGCGCATGTGCGCCCGCCGCATACAGTGTGACCGTGCCCGTGTGACCCACGGACTCGATGCCCGCCGGTCTCCCGGTGATCGTATCACGGAGCTGCAAAATGGGGAGGTGCCTATGCTAAATGATTAAGCACTGACTACAGTGTGAAACGCGTCAGTTTCCTACAATTTTCTGCTGTGGCATGCATCTTTTATGATCATCATTCAAGAAAGGTAATTCATTATTTTGAGTGTGGCTGTCCAGGACTTTTTTTTTTCTCTACTTCGTCATTTACGCTGTAATCAGTGCATTTTTATAGCACTGATCCTGTATAAATGACAATGGTCCCAAAATAGTGTCAAAAGTCTCCGCCATATTGTCGCAGTCCTGATAAAAATCACAGATCGCCGCCATTACTAATAAAAATAAATAAATAATAAAAATGCCATAAAACTATCCCCTATTTTGTAGACGCTATAACTTTTGCGCAAAACCAATCAATATACGTTTATTGCGATTTTTTTTTTTTTTTTTTTTACCAAAAATATGTAGAAGAATACATATCGGCCTAAACTGAGGAAAAAAATTAGTTTTTTAAAAAAAAATTTGGGGGATATTTATTATAGCAAAAAGTAAAAAATATTGTTTTTTTTTTCAAAATTGTCGCTTTTTTTTTTGTTTATAGCTCAAAAAATAAAAACCGCAGAGGTGATGGTGGTACCACCAAAAGAAAGCTCTATTTGTGGGAGAAAAAAGGACGTCAATTTTGTTTGGGTGCAACGTCGCATGACCGCGCAATTGTCAGTTAAAGCGACGCAGTGCGCGAATCGCAAAAAGTGCTCTGGTCAGGAAGGGGGTAAAATCTGACGGGGCTGAAGCGGTTAAAGTGTATCCTGGCCCCACAAACTGAAAACACTATTTAATTCAATTTCAAATATTGAAAGCCGACTCGCCCATCCATCCATGTTGCCATTTTGTTTAGAAATCACTTTGAAAAATATCCTCTTCCCATTTCTAGCCACGGCCAACTTGAGTAAGGGCAGATTCATGTAGAATTTACTTCCTGGAATCTATCTCGGACAGGTGGGTGGTGCTTAGATTAGAAAGTTCCACCTCCAAGATGAGTTTCGTCTCACATTAAAGTGACAGAAATCTGGAGTTTGGTGTTAATGGCATTCTTTAACAAGACCACCACAATAACATGCACTTCCAAAGCCACATACTGTTACTAGACAAGTGCATTGCCGAAAAATTTGTTTTCATGTTTTTTTTTGTTTATTGGGTCATTCGTTACGATTGAAATTCGTTATTTCGCAAAAAAGTGTAACTTCGGGAAAAAATCCAATTCGTTATGTTCCATTCGTTTAGATGCGGTATTCGTAAAATTTGGAAATTCGAAAATCCTAAATAATAAGTAACTAATAACAACTAACTATTAAATTATAGATATTGGAATTTCCTTTCAAATTTGCCTGTTTATGAATGTCACGAATACGAATTTATCCGAAGTTACGAATTATCCCAAATAACGAATGCTGCATCTAAATGAATGGAACGTAATGAATTAATAATAATAATAAAACATTTTTTTTTTTAATTATTATTAATTAGTTATGTTCCATTCATTTAGATGTGGCATTTGTATCTTTGCATACATTTTGTATTAGTTATGTTCACTAGCATCCAAATTTGGAAGGAAATTCCAATACCTGTAATTGAATAGTTATTTTTATTAGTTGGTTTATTTCAGATTTTTATTCTTTACAATTTTCATTCTTATTTTCGGATTTTTCGAATTTACAAATCTTTGAATTTACGAATTTTCGTTTTCTGAACAATTGGTTTAAATGGGTTTTCATTCATTAGAATATTTGCGAATTAATGATTTTATCGAATTTCGTCGAAAAACGAGTTCGGAACGAAATGTATTGCACATGTCTAATGCCCCGTACACGCGGTCGGATTTTCCGATGGAAAATGTCCGATCAGAGCGTGTTGTCGGAAATTCCGACCGTGTGTGGGCTCCATCGGACATTTTCCATCGGATTTTCCGACACACAAAGTTGGAGAGCAGGAGATAAAATTTTCCGACAACAAAATCCGTTGTCGGAAATTCCGATCGTGTGTACACAAATCCGACGGACAAAGTGCCACGCATGCTCAGAATAAATAAAGAGATGAAAGCTATTGGCCACTGCCCCGTTTATAGTCCCGACGTACGTGTTTTACGTCATCGCGTTCAGAATGATCGGATTTTCCGACAACTTTGTGCGACCGTGTGTATGCAAGACAAGTTTGAGCCAACATCCGTCGGAAAAAATCCTAGGATTTTGTTGTCTGAATGTCCGAACAAAGTCCGACCGTGTGTACGGGGCATTACTGTTACACAAAGACTGAAAGGTGGTATCACATAGGGAGCTGTGGGTTCAATTTGGGTACAACTTTTAACGCTGCTCATGGAATTTAGTACTTTAGAAAGCTATAAAAGTTTTACAAAAAGGACTTGATCTAAGAGGCAAGAATAGATGGTCCACTACCGTTCACCCCCTCCTTGTGCTTAACACGCAACTTCCAAAGAACACATCTACAAAGTAAACAAGTCTTTCCACTTTACAACATTACAGTAAAGAGAACTTTTTTTCCAATAACCGGTTCCTAATCTTTGCTTTCTATCCTTTTAGCGGTTGCATGGACTTCCTGATGACGACGACCAAGGCGTGTACAAGCCCCGGGTATATGCATTCGAAGGGGAACTTGATCGAAACGCCTCGATGGAATCTATCAACTGCCCAGATGACACCATGGACTTTAGTTTCCTGGATCAGTTTGACCCAAAGTTTGCCAGATTAGAAGAAATCTGCAAGAAGTAAAGATGCATCATTTTTTTTTTTAATTGCAGACTGAATTCACTGGCACCTCTGCCTGGCTTTGCCCTGAGCAGCTCTTGAAAATGCATCTTAAAGGACTGAGATAGTGTCTCAAACAAGCTTACACGGGCTGGGACTGAGGGGAATTTTCGCTACGCTGCAGCTTTTATGTTATGTGCTGGGTATTGTACTGTATGTGCCTATTTTTTTTTTTTTGTTCTGCTCACTTAATTTGAAATAAGTTATGTTGGATCAGATGAGAGCTTGTAACGCTACCAAGTCTGTCCCTGGAACAGTGTGCCAGACCTCCAGGATTACTGGCTGAGAGCTTCTCAGGAACAACGGAACCAAACCGGATACAATTAATGTTAATCACTGAAACAAAAAACACTAGTACTGATTTATGGGACGAATGCTTGACCATCTGCACTGCAAAAACCTTTATGGACCAGTCCATGAAAGACCACAAGAAAAAAAAAAAACTGATGGCTACTGCAAATATATTCAGGTATGGTTTTCTCCTAGCTGGCACAGCCACTCCACCCAACATTTGGTTTTAGGTCATACGATTGCTACAGTATAGAAAGGGTTAAAGGCCGGTCCCTTACCTTTCCCACGTCAAGCTCCTATTTAGGTCACCTTTGGCTGGATGCCCAGGACTGTCTGCAGCCCATTCTCTCCACATCAGATTTTAGTTTAAAGAAACGCCTAAACAGTAAGCACAGAGCAGACGACGGTTGTATCCGTGCAAAAGTCAAGTTCGTCTACAGCAGGGGTCTCAAACCAGCGGACCTCCAGCTGTTGCAGAACTACAAGTCCCGTCATGCCTCTGCCTGTGGCAGTCATGCTTGTAACTGTCAGCCTTGCAATGCCTCATGGGAACTGTAGTTCTGCAACAGCTGGAGGGCCACCAGTTTGGGACCCCTGGTCTACAGGTTGTCCTGACTGGGGTTTTTTTTTTTTTCTTCTAAAATCTGGACACCGCTACTTTACTGAATGGGTAGCAACTTGAAAATAGTTTTTTTTTTTAAATATCTTTACTTTGTAACTACAACTCCTAATCAGACGTCTGATATTCAGTAACGTGGTTCAGAGTGCAGAAACCAGATTTATGTCTTATGTAGTCAGATCTGCGGGAAGTTACTGTGGCTAACTGAGCTTTGCCTTACTGAAACGCGTGGCATCATTTATGTACACAACAATGACAGACTATCTCTCAGTTACAAATCAGACTTTGCTAGCTTGACAATACCAAAAAAAAACTAGCTATGCACCTTTTATAATTCCTAACAGCGCAAATGGATCGCTATTGTATTCAGCAACCCATGCCTGCCGGATACCGACAGTGACTGCATCTGATTGGAAATGTGTCTGAAATTTTCACCAGCTTCTTTGATCAAAGTGGATAGGGAAATCAACTTTTATGGAGCCGGGTAGTGCCAACAGGGCCACTGCAGAACTGGCCGACATTCCAGCAATGTATGGCCAGCTTTATTACTTAACTGGTTGTGCACTATGGTGCTGAACTAAAGCAGCCATGCAGCTGTTGATAGGCAATTGTCTGAAGTATAGGAAAAACTTTTCATTTGATTAAATTTTCATAAATTAGCTGATTTATTGCTCTGTACACCACTGCATTCTAAAAGTGATTTAACCCCTTCCGGACCGCCCACCGTCGTTATACGTCGGTACTTTAAAGAGGAATGTCGCTGTTATTGCAGCAGCTAGCTGCCATAAACTCCGGTATCCTCTTCTTCAGTGAACAGTCTGGTTTCAGATAAAAGTGGTCTCTGCGGCGGATTCGCCGCAAGATCACTTTTATCGGTGGGGAGAGGGCCCCCCCTTCCTCCGTGGCCTCCACCGCTTACCGGAGCTGTCACTAGGGGCGGAGGCGATCGGATCCTTCTTGGGGCCTGACATGGAGACGAGTGAGGGGAAGATGGCCCCCATCCATCTCCATATCATTGCAGGGCGGAAGCGACGTCAAAATGTTACTTCCGCCCATAGCTCTTAAAGGGTCATATTTTTTTTTCAGTTTTTTAAATGACAATTTTTTATATTTTTTTATTGCAAGTGTAAATATGAGGTCTTTTTGACCCCAGATCTCATATTTAAGAGGTCCTGTCATGCTTTTTTTTCTATTACACGGGATGTTTACATTCCTTGTAATAGGAATAAAAGTGACACATTTTTTTTTTTTTAAACAGTGTAAAAATAAATAAGGAAAAAAAAAATGTAAACGCGCCCCGTCCCGCCGAGCTTGCATGTAGAAGCGAACGCATATGTGAGTAGCGCCCGCCTATGAAAACGGTGTTTAAACCACACATGTGAGGTAGCGCCGTGGTCGGTAGAGCGAGAGCAATAATTCTAGCCCTAGAACTCCTCTGTAACTCAAAACATGCAACCTGTAGAATTTTTTTAAACGTCGCCTATGGAGATTTTTAAGGGTAAAAGTTTGTCACCATTCCAGGAGCGGGCGCAATTTTGAAGCATGACATGTTGGGTATCAATTTACTTGGCGTAACATTCTTTCACAATATAAAAAAAAATGGCCTAACTTTACTGTTGTCAAAAAAGTGTATTTTTAAAAGAAAAAAGTGCTCTTGTAAGACCGCTGCGCAAATACGGTGTGACAGAAAGTATTGCAACGACCGCCATTTTATTCTCTAGGGTGTTGGAACCCCCAAACATTATACATTTTTTTCTAAGTAATTTTCTAGCATAGAAACCTGTTTTTAACTTGTAAACAACAAATCTCAGAAAGAGGCTTGGTCCTTAGTTGGTTAAGATCTTGTTTACACTTGCAGCTGGGGGAAGATGGTAAAAATTGACAGTTGAGCCGCAGTTGACTCAACCTCCCATTTTAAAATGGCGGACGGAGTGGGTGGTCGCTATGATACACCTGTGATACTTTCCTACAGCAAGTTCTATACCACATCCTATGTTCAGCCAGCTGTGCCGCTGCCAAACTTGACCCATTCGAGTGGACAGGGACGCGCCACAACCAGTCCGCAACGCATGCAGTTGTGTCTGGATGCATAGGTAAAAACAGGCAATGAGGAGGCAACATACTGCCTCTCAAATGCTTTCTGAAAACAATCAACTACGGATCACTTTTCAGAGGTGATGCAATGACAGCCGTACCTTTTAAACAAGCCCTAAAATTAATTCTTTTAACTAAATGTTTCTATGAACATGCAGAATCAGGAGCTTTTGCAGTGAAAACATCTACCTCATCAAACAATAGACCACTGGTACTGGTAACATGGAAAAGAAAGGCGGTCTGCCTACAAGGGTCCAGTATCAATCCAGTATTCTTTCATATTACATATTTATAAGCACAGTTTCAGTTGAAAAGGAGTTCAAAACTGGAGTTGGACATTTAAAACATAACGCCTTTTCATCTAATGAAAACCAGAAAATAAATTCTAATTGATTGCCATGGACAACAGCTCGAGATTTTAGCTAATTTTTCTTTTCTCCAGTTTCAATACATCAGCTTTGCAGAAACAAGAGCGGCCAATAAGCGGAGCTAATAGACCCCAATAAAGACTCAAAGAATTTCAGATAATATGGTTTGAATAGCCACTCAAAAAGTAGGAACTCAGTGAAAAGATTAATGTATATTTTTTTATAACAGTTTTTTTAATGCATTGTTTAAAGGGAGTCCAATGTTTTGCTATGTGTATATCTTTACGCCATGTTTTAAGTTTCGTAAATTACATTTTTGGTTTAATAAAAAAGGTTTAACTCATTCTGTCTCATTAGTCTATTGTTACATATATGTTATAGGGTGTATTAGTCAAATTAATGACAAGGATTCGTTTAGCGGAATGAAATGTTACTAGAGTTCTTAAACTCTCTACGTTAAACTGTAAAAAACGTAATTGTGAAAATCTCATTGCTTCAAAGCGGTTCTTCACCCAATCCTAAAAAAAAAAAAAAAAAAAAAAAATTAAAGTCAGCAACTGACTTAAAAGGACACTGACTGTCCACGGGTCCAGCGCTGTGCTCACCCGAACTGTTTCTTCACCAGTTTTCAGGTACCGGTCCCGGAATGTTTACTGTGGGCAGCCGGCTGCGCTTTATGAATGATCAGCATTCTGGGACCTGTGATGTGTCCTAGAAGGTTGGGGGAGGAAGAACTTGTAGGGCATTGCTGTGGCAATCCAACCAGAAGTGGGTACCTGTCAAATCCAGGTACCCCCAATCCATCTATCATATCAACTACTTTGTGCATCATACCCTGTTTTTTTTTTTCTGGACAAATTGGGCTTTCATTTAGTAGTAAATCGTTATGGATATCTCCCTGTTTTTATTTATTTTTTATTATCAAAGGAAAACTGGCCCAAAATAGTTTAACCACTTGCCGAACGCTGCACGCCGATATACGTCGGCACAATGGCACTGGTGGGCAAATGGGCGTACCTGTAAGTCACCTTTAATTGGTGAGGCTAGCGGGCGTGCGCTCGCCACGTACAGCGTGACCGTGCCCACGGGACCTGCAGACTCTATGTCCACCGGTGTCCTGGCGATCGTGTCACGGAGCCGCAGAACGGGGAAGTGCCTATGTAAACAAGGCATTTCCCCGTTCTGCCTTGTGTCATGACAGAGATCACTGCTCCCTGTCATGGGGAGCAGTGATCGCCGTCATGTCAGTTGAAGCCCACCCCCCCCACAGTTAGAATCACTCCCTAGGACACACTTAACCCCTTGATCGCCCCCTAGTGTTTAACCCCTTCCCTGCCAGTGTCATTTACACAGTAATCCGTGCATTTTTATAGCACTGATCGCTGTATAAATGCCAATGGTCCCAAAATAGTGTCAAAAGCGGCCGATGTGTCCGCCATAATGTCATAGTCACGATAAAAATCACAGATCGCCACCATTACTAATAAAAAAATAATAATAAAAATGCTATAAAACTATCCCCTATTTTGTAGACGCTATAACTTTTGCGCAAACCAATCAATATACGCTTACTGCGTTTTTTGTTTTTTTTTTTTTTACAAAAAATATGTAGAAGAATACATATCAGCCTAAACTGAGGAAAAAAATATTTTTTTTATATATTTTTGGGGAATATTTATTATAGCAAAAAGTAAAAAATATTGCTTTTTTTCAAAATTGTCGCTCTTTTTTTGTTTATAGTGCAAAAAGTAAAAACCGCAGAGGTGATCAAATACCACCAAAAGAAGGCTCTATTTGTGGAAAAAAAAGGACATTGATTTTGTTTGGGAGCCACGTCGCACGACCGCGCAATTTTTGGCAGTTAAAGCGACGCAGTGCCGAATCGCAAAAAGTGCTTTGGTCAGGAAGGGGGTAAAATCTTCCGGGGCTTTTTTTAATTTAGCTGTATATTTCTTGCTACTACCATAACCTACTACCAAAGAACAACCCCAAAATTTTTTTCTCACTCCTGACGATTGACTCAATACGACATATGTGTATGTTATTTGTTTTTATTCTACCTATAAACACACTGACGCTTCTACTAATTAAAAAAAAATAATTCTATCCAAAAAATATTGACCCTTGACCCAAACACTAACCCTGGCATTGACCTAGATCAAACCTTGATCTGGGTATTTTTTATTATTTTGTTATTTTTGTTTTTCTATCTCTGTAAGGACATGGAAGGATACAATGTATCTTTCTTGTCCATTCACAGAGATAGAAAACACAGGGGCAGGCCTCATAGTGACTGATCACTGTGACAGCCAATCAGAGGCTACCGCAGCCATCAGATAACTTGGAATCAGACGTTTCAGGCCCGATCGTTGGAATGGGGCTCGAAGCTCTCAGAAAAAAATGCCCAGTGCAGTGGGGCCGCATATTTGTGTGACATCAGAGCCAAAATGGTTAAAAAGTCATTGTCAATAATTTTGTATCTGCAACTTTTACTAAAAAATAGTACTTGCTAATCCTGCCAATAAGGTCCTTGTTTAGGCACAGCATGTGAAATTGTGAAAACACTGTCAAGCCTGTCTCCTAACTGTGCTCCTGCATGGCCACCCTGTCACAGGGGCATCCTATGGAGACTACATGTGGCCACTTCTGCTCACATTATGCAGACATGGTCCATAGTTGTCACCATCTAGAAACCCATACTGAGACATGCCATGCATCCCTGCGAGTGCATGTACACAGAAAGTGACTGCGGGAGACTATCAGCACTAAGCTGCAACAAAGAATGATAAAAAAAGGTTAAGATTCTAGGAAAAAATAAAAATAAATAATAGTTTGACACGGTACTAAATGTCATTTAGTTAGTGATTACACCTAACCATTGATATGCTTTACCCGAATATTCAGATGGGTCTTTACTAGACTTGTGCACAATGGGAAATTTAGTTTAGTTTCGGTTCGTTGTCATTCGTAAAATACATAATTTTGTTCTGTTATATTCGTTATGTTACGTTAATTTTTTTTCAGATAATTCCTTATTATTCGTAGAGTGTCGATATTCGTTATACTGAATCTCGAATCATGTCAAATTCATTAGTTATATCCGCTATAATTTCTTTCGTATTAGTTGAAATTCGATATTTATGTATGTATATATATTCGTGATAATTATTCGTAGTTTGGAAAGTCGTTTGTTTATTGAATCTATTAACACACACAATGACGATATCTCTTCTCCTCTGCAAAAATACAATACAACACCCTTCTCACTCAGTTCTTAATCATGTTGAATCCATTCGTTATATCCGCTGTAATTTCTTTTGTATTAGTTGAAATTCGATATCTATGTATGTATATTGATTTGTGATAATAGATTCAATAAACTTTCCAAACTATGAATCATTAACACACACAATGACAATATCTCTTCTCCTCTGCTCAAATACAATACAATGCCCTTCTCACTCAGTTCTCAGGAATGCACTTTGCCAGTAATCCAACCTCCAGCACAAAATTAATCAGCTGATTGGACTGTAAGATCTACTTTGCGTTGACCTTTTGTTTCATTAGATCTTTAACGAATTACTGAATCATGTCGAATTCATTTGTTATATCCGCTATAATTTCTTTCATATTAGTTGAAATTCGATATTTATGTATGTACATTGATTCATGATAATGATTCGTAGTTTGGAAATTCGTTTGTTTATTAGAATCTATTAACACACACAATGACAATATCTCTTCTACTCTGCTCAAATACAATACAACACCCTTCTCACTCAGTTCTTAATCATGACAAATTCATCTGTTACATTCTCTATAATTTCTTTCGTATTAGTTGAAATTCCTTATTTTTTTATTTGGATGCATCCGAATGTCCGAAAGATGCAAAATTCGGCCAAATTTTGATTCGTTACGAAAAGAATTGCACATGTCTAGTCTTTACCATTGTTTGCTAATTTAAGGTAAAAGTTGAAAATGCACAGAGAACAAACCAGAGTTTGAAAGCAGAGAAAAAAGTGGGGGAAAAAAAATAAAGGGGGGGTAAAAAAAAAAATGATTTTTTTTTTTTTACTGCAAATGAAAAGATGAAGACGTGACCAAAGCAACAAATTGCCTGCACTATTTTTGTTTACCTGCAATAGAAAATCTTTCATTTTCTTGTTCATAAATCCTCTAAAGCAGTGCTCATTCAGTTACAAGCCTCCCTTACATTACACCTCCCAAATGCAGCTCATCGTTGCTCTACTCAACACACAAACAACGTTTATTCTGTCTTTCCTCTACCACAATGTGCAAACAGGGAAAATAATGAGCGGGATACAATTACATCAGAGCAATGGGAAATTCATTCTTCTGCTGCCATAAAGAGAATCTGAGTGGGGAGGTAAAGCCGAGTGATCACTGATGGAGTTACTAAACTGTCAACCATCTCATTTACCCAGGTGTATTATAGATGTACGTATATGTGAAGGATATATAAATGTGCCAACTATTAGCTACATAAGCTTTTCCTATAGAAATTTAATTGTAGCTTTACACATCTACTTATTCTGGAAACTGACAATTTATTAAGCTTTTTTTTTTGTTTCCCAAGGTGTATATTTGAGATGTTGTGCTGTTTTTCCAAGGGCACTTCGGCTTTCAGTAATTACAGCTATCATACCGTCTTTATTTTGAAACCACACAAACCAGGGGGTAAAATGTGTTTAATGAATCCACATGCGCTCACGTCATTGGGTTGTAGCCAAGAAAAAAAACACACCAACGAATATATGGTGCGCACACACACAGCAGACGTTGGGAATATAAACTGCTGGTGAAGTACAATACTGAGAACAGGACTCCAAAATAGAAATTGGCAATGTGACAATACTTCCAGCTAATAAAATCCCCCCAAACAGGCCAGTACAGCAGGGCTGGACAGTTTCGCTCATAACTTGTCTTTGCTGCAGACAGAACATAAAGTCCTACAGCAACATAAGTCAGATTAGCTAAGCAAGTTTCCCTAAGCATACATCATACCAGCTATATGATTAAAGCTGTTCTGCCCTGTGTATATATATATATATATATATATATATATATATATATATATATATATATATATATATACTGAAAAGAAAAAAGGGCGCCTCTAAGTGCAGAAGTAAAACTTTATATTTCCCAAAAGGGTTAAAAACACTTACAAAAAGGTGGATGGGTAGAAGCAGCGGTGTATTTAGGTGTTGTGCTGCCCTAGGCTTGACTAAACTCGTGTACCCCCTAATTTAACTATGACCCACCCCTTCCTGTCAAGGCCACACCCCTTGCTGTTTAAGACCCGTCCTGAAATTTTCAAGTGGGGACACTAGTTCTGAGGGCCTCGGGGGGCAATGGATTCCTTTAATTTGCATAGATTTCCTCTTACTTCCTGTTTGGCTATGGGGCAGGAAGTGAAGGGAAATTTCTGCACTAGGACTTGGATGGTAAAAAATAAACTCACAGGGGTTTTAACCCTTCCTTACTCTATCCAAAATGAGAAAAAAAGTGTTGCCTATAGTTCCATTTTAAGCACAAATTTCTGATAATTTTATGGAGAGGACTAAGAAGATATAACCATGTCAATGGTGCAGCAGAAAACATAGCACAGTGAAAAAGGTTTGTGGTCTAGGATGATAGGACAGTCAAAATTAGAAGCGGCGCCCCCACCCCACAGTTGCGGAATGCAGGCCGCCCGCATACTGGAAGCAGTGCGGCCGCTTTATGGGGGTGCTAGACTAATTTGCCTCTCAGCCCAGTCCATCCCATAAGACTGGCGCTACACTAACAGTGTAGCGCAAGCCAACGGGGACTCTTTCCTTGCTGCCCCCCTGCAAAGTACTGCCCTAGGCCTGGGCCTTGCCGGCCTAGGCCAGGATACAGCGTTGGGTAGAAAGCACATCATATTTGTAATATGGCGGGTGGTTCGGCGTTCCGGTAGTCCTAAGGATATTCTCATTGAGGTCTCATTGATATCGGCAGGTGTGATTCTATGGCAGCATATTCTGAAGTGGCCGACAAATGGAAGCCACAACTCTCCTGGATACTGGGAAGACAGCTAGGCTGTCTGAGACAGCATGGAAGCCAAATCCAGTTAGTGACGTTAGCAGGAAGGAACCAGTGTGGACAGCAAGCCGGAAGTTACTAATATGATGTGCTTCTACCCATCCACCCTTTTGGAAGTGTTTTAGAGGCGCCTTTTTTTCTTTTCATTTTACTTCCAGAGTTTGCTTCTCTCCAAGTGCTGCTGAAAGTGCATGAAGACCCTCTTCTATTTCTACATAGACTGATATCTGCTTGGTTTGTTACACAGAGTGCCCTTATACACATTTTTATCTGGATTCCTGTACATATATTACCTATACAGGACCCGTAAAGCTATTTATTAAATAGGCATAGCTCCCAACTGTCCCTGATTTGGAGCAATGTCCCTCTGTCCCTCTTTCCCCCTCATTTTGGTCTGATCTATATAGTCTTATATAAAATGCACTTTTTATCCTTCAAAAAGTGTTTCCAAGTGCTAAACCTTTCATGCAAATTCTAAATTGCTGCTTTAAAAGCCAATATAAAGGAATAGTAGTGGTAAAAAAAAAAAGTCCTTGTGAATTTAACCTTTTTTTTGGTTAATTCTTCTTTAAGGGTGTGTGGCAGGAGGCGTGTCCTATGCCTACATACGTTTGCAACTTAGGTGTCCCTCATTCCCATCTCAAAATGTTGGGAGGTGTGAATATGGTGGTGTAAGTAGTGTTGCTGTGTATGTGTAGTCTTTAGATCCCTGATGCACAAACTCCAGCCTGATTTCCACAAAGCCCTTTAGTACTTATTTGTGTGGCCCTCAGACCCCAGTAGTCATCTGGGGGCCTGTAATGATTGATCTTTAGCATTCTCACTTTTCATGGCTCTGCCTATGTCCTGCAGCTTGTCCAGTCTTCAACCAAACCTGTAGCACAGGGCTTGAAAATTCCGCTCGCCGAATGCGAGGGTAAATTCCTTTCTGGCGAGCACAGTAATGCCCTGTACATTTATTGATGGAGCAATGTGATCTCCAGGCCCCGGGGATCAATTTGCATTCCACTTGCGCTCCAAGCCTCATTTTGAAGCCGATTTCCGGTTTCCGACTTCTTCGGCCTCGCCATTACACTGGCAGCGCCGCTGAGGGGACAGGTGCAGGAGAGGTCCGCTCTCCTCTGCTGAGGGAGACACGAGGAGAGGTCCGCTCTCCACCGCCATGGGGGACACGAGGAGAGATCTGATCTCCACTGCCGTGGTGGACACGTGAAGGAGAGGTCTGCCATCGGTGCACATCCCTACACCCGCCAGCTTAAGGTAAATGACCTGGGGACCCTGATGTAAGAGGGAGGGGCCCTCTGGGGACACTGATTTAGGGGTCCTCTGGGGACACTGATGTAAGAGGGGGGCTCTCTGGGGACACTGATGTAAGATGGGGGCCCTCTGGGGACACTGATGTAAGAGGGGGCCCTCTGGGCACACTTATTTAGGGGGCCTCTGGGAACCCTGATGTAAGAGGGGCTCTCTGGGGACTCTGATGTAAGAGGGGAGGGGCCCTCTGGGGGACACTGATTTAAGAGGGGGGCCCTCTGGGGACACTTATTTAGGGGGGCCCTCTGGGAACACTTATTTAGGGGGGCTCTGGGGACCCTGATGTTAGGGGGGCCTCTGGGGACCCTGATGTAAGGGGAGCCTCTGGGGACCCTGATGTAAGGGGGCGCTCTCTGGGGACACTGATGTAAGGGGGCACTCTCTGGGGACACTGATGTAAGGGGGCACTCTCTGGGGACCCTGATGTAAGGGGGCGCTCTCTGGGGACACTGATCTAAGGGGGGGCTCTCTGGGGACCCAGATGTAAGGGGGGCTCTCTGGGGACACTGATGTAAGGGGGGCTCTCTGGGGACACTGATGTAAGGGGAGGCTTTCTGGAGACACTGATGTAATTGCAGTTTTTTTATATTTTGGACTCTTTATTCTAAACAAAAATGTAATTTCATAAGCTTTAAGGGGGCGGGGTTGGGGGACGGACCAGGGCAAGGTTTGGTGGGGCAATTGGTGGAGAGTAAAGTTTTTGGCTGGCTAGTAGGTCTATGTGAGGGAAAACACTGCGCTAACTAAAGTAAAAAGATGAGCAGCTACATACAGTATGACAAACACAATAGATGGTGAAAAAATGTAGCGCATGGTAAACATACAAAAATACTGTGATATTAGTGTGAAACAAAAAGTCCATATAACTACAAGTCCTTGAAAAAGGTTCAATGGGCTAAATAGGTGAGGGACAAAAATTTTGATTGCCTAAAGCAAAAATATATGTGATAAAATGTCCAACGGTGTGTAAACACAAATGCAGCAACCCGGAATGGTGGGTTTCAAAGTGTTGACAATGGATGTATTGATCCGTCCGTGGGAACAACATCAGAAGGAAACAGCATCAATGGATGAGTAGTAAGTGTATGCTCTTACCGGATCAGGTGAACTCCACTGTCAGCGACATAGAGTCTTGAAAGCAATGTGCCACACATGGTAGATGTAGAGATGTCCAGGTGGTTGGGACCTCTGGGACGGACTCCACGGAAACTCCAAGAACCAAACGAGTCAGCCGTCACTGCTGGAACTCAAGACTGGAATCTTGTAGGGAGGGTGTACCAGGTGTACCAGGGCGGGACACACACTCACATCAGGGTAATATGTGGAGAAAAGAATATTGCTTCCACATAGTGCAGATAACAAGGGGGCGTTTTATTTCTCTGCACACCCCTCCCAAAGTGATTCTATGGCTCTATGTGGAAGCAATATTCTTTTCTCCACATATTACCCTGATGTGAGTGTGTGTCCCGCCCTGGTACACATGGTACACCCTCCCTACAAGATTCCAGTCTTGAGTTCCAGCAGTGACGGCTGACTCGTATGGTTCTTGGAGTTTCCGTGGAGTCCGTCCCAGAGGTCCCAACCACCTGGACATCTCTACATCTGCCATGTGTGGCACCATAGGTGTGTGCAGCCTAGTGCATTAGGGTGTGCACCCCAAAGCTTAAACACACACATTTTATATATATATATATATATATATATATATATGGCAGTAGAGCAGTGGACGGTGTCAGCAGGGCAGGGATTGGTGTCAGTAGTTTACTTTTATTTTTATTTTTTTTATTATAACTTTTTTACAATTGTATTATTTTTTACAATAATTTATTGTTTTATTAAATTTTTTTTCAAAGTCAAAGATTTCCCAGTCCCTTTCTCTGCAGCCAAGCAGTAAGGAGAATCTGCACAGCACAGGGTGATTAGGGTGTGCCCAGAGTCTTTCAAGACTCTATGTCGCTGACAGTGGGGTTCACCTGATCCAGTAAGAGCATACACTTACTACTCATCCATTGATGCTGTTTCCTTCTGATGTTGTTCCCACGGACGGATCAATACATCCATTGTCAACACTTTGAAACTCACCATTCCGGGTTGCTGTTTTTGTGTTTACACACCGTTGGACATTTTATCACATATATTTTTGCTTTAGGCAATCAAAATTTTTGTCCGTCACCTATTTAGCCCATTGAACCTTTTTTAAGGACTTGTAGTTATATGGACTTTTTGTTTCACACTAATATCATGGCTAGTAGGTCTAGACTTGAAACTTTAAGCCCTGCTGTAACATGTTTACATTCTTTAACCATCTCCTGTAATATGTCTACAGTTTCTGACAGTGCTCTGTGGCATTAGATATACAGAATATTATGTGCGGCCCCTTAGTTATTTTTGGGGCCACTACAGACACCCCCCCCCTATACTTTGTAAGCTGACCAACACTGCTTTAGGTACTGGTAACACTACAATTACAGTAAAACCTTGGTTTGAGAGTAACTTGGTTTGAGAGCGTTTTGCAAGACAAGCAAAATTTTTAAATAAATTTTGACTTGATATACAAGCGATGTCTTGATATACAAATAGCGTCGTATCACAACTGAGTATAGAAGAGAAGAGAGGCGCCTCTAAGGCCTCATTCACACGAGGCGGACTCCGTTTCCACGGAGCCCGTCTCGGTCCGCCGGCTCAGCGGGAGATCAGTCCATTGATCTCCGCTGAGCCGGCGGATGACAGGTCCCTCTCTGCTCACTGAGCGGGGGGAGGGGCTTGTCAGGCGCCGCTGCTGCCTATGGAGGGATCGGATGAAAACGGACAGCATGTCCGTTTTCGTCAGATCTCACCCGATCCGATCCGCCAGCGACGGATCTGGACGTAGGGCCATCCGTCTGCTTTTAGTGGATCGGACGGGGTCGGATGTCAGCGGACATGTCTCCGCTGACATCCGTCGCCCCATAGGCTAACATGGAGCGCCCGTTCAGGTCCGCCGTCAAAACTGACAGGTGGACCTGAACGGTCCGATCGTGTGAAAGGGGCCTAAGTGTAGCAATATGGTTACATTTAATGAAGGCATAACATTTAGCAACATATTGCTACACTTAGAGGCGCCTCTCTTCTCTTTTATACTATGTAGCTCCTGCTGGATGTTGCTTCTAATCCCCTTGTGGAGGCTTCCATTTCTGGATGGACATTTTATGGTTACACAACCTATCACATTGCTATAATCTTTGTTGTATGGACTATAAACTGAAGGACTTATGAATATATGGTTGTGGAACTTATCATTTGAGTTTCCATTATTTCTTATGGGGAAATTCGCTTTGATATACAAGTGCTTTGGATTACAAGCATGTTTCTGGAACAAATTATTCTCGCAATCCAAGGTTTTACTGTTATTACAAAAAATAGGAGGTAAAACAGCAGACAGCAGAGGGAGCCAACGATCCACCGACAAATCCGTTTATATCCCCAGATCATTGCTACTGTAATCCTCATTATAATGATCTATATAATATGCAGATTTACCTGAAAACTGGCATAATAAGACACAAAGGCCCCACTCACCCCCATTCAATACATCGGAATTTTATGCAATAGGAGTATTCTGTATCTATATGACATAAGGTGTTTGATGGGGATAGTGAAAGACTAGGAGAAGATCATTCATTCATGCCGCAGCAATGTCTACAAAGCATTAAAAATGAAAAAGGAAGGAAAAATTCCAGAAATGTGATTCCAAGAACAAATATTTACAGCCAAAACAGTAAATATTATTAGACAATATTTACAAGACTGTCCCTTTGGAGTAAACAGGCAATTGACAAGCATACTGTAAGCCGTATTAAACCTACAAATGAAAACTTCTTATAATACAGCTTGCCAATCATTAGATGTGGTGGCTGCATTACTTTCTTTTTTAGTTCCCCCCCTTTGTTTTCACCTGGTGATCTTCCAGTACCTCCAGTCTTATGCCCCGTACACACAGTCGGATTTTCCGACGGAAAATGTGTGATAGGACCTTGTTGTCGGAAATTCTGACCGTGTGTGGGCTCCATCACACATTTTCCATTGGATTTTCCGACACACAAAGTTTGAGAGCAGGCTATAAAATTTTCCGACAACAAAATCCGTTGTCGGAAATTCTGATCGTGTGTACACAAATCTGACGGACAAAGTGCCACGCATGTTCAGAATAAATAAAGAGATGAAAGCTATTGGCCACTGCCCCGTTTATAGTCCCGACGTACGTGTTTTACGTCACCGCGTTTAGAACGATCGGATTTTCCGACAACTTTGTGTGACTGTGTGTATGCAAGTCAAGTTTGAGCCAACATCCGTCGGAAAAAATCCTAGGATTTTGTTGTCGGAATGTCCGAACAAAGTCCGACCGTGTGTATGGGGCATTAGGGTGGCTCTACTCAATGGAGGAGCAATGGATACATCTTTGGACAGCAGCATTGTCAGTGTGGGGGAAGGGTAGTGTCAAACCAGATTTAGATTGGACTTGACTAACAAATAAATGCCAAACTTTAACCGCTTGCCGCTTGGCTCACGCCAAAACGTAGAAGGGCACGTACAGGCATATTAACGTACCTGTACGTTGCCCTCAGGGCTGGTGCAAGGATTTTTGACACCTTAGGCGAAACCTCATCTTGCCGCCCCCTCCCTGGCTCCACCCCTGACTCCACCCCCTTTGCCCTGCCCATGTATACCCCATCTTTTTAATGAAGCGCCCATCAAATGCAGCCTCACCAGTGCCCATCAAATGCAGCCTCAGCAGCGCCCATCAATGAAGGTTTGCTTGCTTCCATTCCTCCACTGCTCCTCTAAAACTATGTGCAAATGGAGCGGCAGCTGCCTGCTGATGCTGAGACTTAGTTGCTTGCTGCAGGGAGAAGAGAGTAGGAACACCAGTGGCCAGGCGCCCTAGGCAGCAGTGCGCCCTAGGCGGCTGCCTAGTTTGCCTAGTGGTAGCACCGGCCCTGGTTGCCCTTTAGGAAGCGGTTTGCGCGCGTCCGCCGGGAGCTCCGTGAGTGCGATCGCGGGTTCCGCAGATTCAATGTCCACGGGGATACCCGCTATCGTCTCACCGAGAGGAAGAACAGGGAAATGCTAATGTTAACAAGCATTTCCCTGTTCTGCCTAGTGACAGGACACTGATCACCGCTCCCTGTAATCGGGAGCGGTGATCAGTGTCGTGTCACACATAGCCACGTCCCCCCACAGTTAGAATCACTCCCTAGGACACACTTAACCCCTTCACTGCCCCCTAGTGGTTAACCCCTTCCCTGCCAGTCACATTTACACAGTAATCAATGCATTTTTAATCGCACTGATCGCTGCATAAATGTGAATGGTCCCAAAATAGCACCAAAAGTTTCCGATCTGTCCGCCATAATGTCGCAGTCACAATAAAAATCGATGATCGCCACCATTACTAGTAAAAAAAATAATTATTAATAAAAATGCCATAAAACTATCTCCTATTTTGTAGATGCTATAACTTTTGCGCAAACCAATCAATGAACGCTTATTGCGATTTTTTATTTTTACCAAAAATATGTAGAAGAATACGTATCGGCCTAAACTGAGGAAAAAACATTTTTTTTTATATATTTTTGGGGGATATTTATTATAGCAAAAAGTAAAAAATAATGCATTTTTTTTCAAATTGTCGCTATTTTTTTGTTTATAGCGCAAAAGATAAAAACCGCAGAGGTGATCAAATACCACCAAAAGAAAGCTCTATTTGTGGGGAAAAAAGGATGTCAATTTTGTTTGGGTACAACGTCGCACGACCGCGCAATTGTCAGTTAAAGCGACGCAGTGCTGAATCTCAAAAAATTCTCTGGTCTTTGGCCAGCCAAATGGTCCGAGCTTAAGTGGCTAGCTAACCCTTTTTAAGCAGTTACAGCAACAGGTATTCTTTTTTCTTTTGGGATTAAAAAGGTTTTTTTTTTTTGCAAATCTATTAAAAACATTTAACAGAAAAATAACATACACTGGTCATGACGAGTGTTAACTTTGGTACGTACAGAAATATGATATAAGGCAAACGGTTACATGAAACAAGGCAGGGAGCTTAAGGCATCACAATGGTCTCAGCAGGCTGGCTTCATGGGTTGGAGGACAGCGCGGAGCTAAAACGTGCATCTCAGAAACATATGTTACATTCACAATTGGAGATCCCTATTTATTAGCAGAAGATAATGGGTTAAGTAGGGTGTGAGTCTGAGGCTGTGGAGGAATCCGCCAGCCATTTGGACCAAACCTTCTCATATTTTTGAGGGCAACCCCTACTGTTCATTTTGTGTAACCTGTGTGGGGTAAAATATGCGCGATGGACCATCTTGAACTGTATTAGTCGGTCTCTCAGGGAGACCAAGGATCTGAAAGGGAAGTCCCATATGTCATCCCGATCGTCATTGTCAAAGTCGGGAATGTCGTGTAGCCATTTGTTTCTGAGTTTCTCCAGAGTAGGGAGGGAGGTCATTATTAAATGAGAGTAAAGTCGTGAGGTGGACCTGGGGAGATCCTCTAATGTGGATTGGACGATCTGGAGGGGAGAACTGGAGAATTGGCGACTGAAGGCATGGGAAAGTTGTAGATATCTAAAAAAAAATAGCTCTGCAGGATGTTGAAATCAGAGATCAATTTGGGGAGAGGGGCCAGAGATTGATTGGAGATTACTTGGTCCACTGTTTTATTGTTGAATTTAGCCCAAGCGTGGGGTTCGGGCAATTTGTAAATATGCTCCAGGGTGGGGTTCAACCACAAGGGGGCAGCTGGAGAAAATGCATTTTTAGGGTACCTTTCAATTTTAAGCCCCGCCCCCCCTGCACGAAGTGTGGTGTGTATGGAGGGGGTCAGCGGGTATGGGGTCTTTGGGCCATGGAAAAGTAAAAATGTCAGCGCTTCCAATTTCACCACCGCCGCCTCAACCAAGGTGGCGGGGTTTGTCATTTCGGGAGTGAGCCACCAAGCCGCTGTAACTAGCTGGGTGGCTAGGAAATATTTAGATTGGGTCGGGGCACACCAGTCCTCCCTGGGAGGCATACAAGTGTTGACCATCCGTATCCCCCAGATAAAGGAGGCGAAGAGGCTATGTAGCCGGGTGAAGAAGGATTTGGGAATCCATTATGGAGATTGGCGAAGTAGGTAGGATTTTCATTTTTATCAGATTCATCCGACCTAGCAATGATAAGGGTAGTGACTCCCATGCCTTCATTCTCAGCCGTGTCTCCTGAACCACTGGGGATAGATTCAGGGGCAAGAAATCTGAAGCCTGCCTTGAGACTACCACCCCAAGGTACTTGAAGCTCTCAACCCATTGTAGGGGTATATTGGAGGGGGTGGTGGTAGGGAACAAAAGAGACTTTGACCAGTTAACCTTGAGGCCAGTGACAATGGAGAATGAGTTCAGAATCTGCAGTGCTCCTTTGAGCAGGATAAAAAAGGTTTAACCCGAATAAAAGCTGATCATTTCATGTATGCACCCATCAGTCTTAAATGGTTTGTCTCGACCCTCTAACTGTCACTTTTGCTGGACAGCTTGGTCTATTCAAGGGTTAAAACTGTACAGAAATAAAAAGGAATTTTTTTTTTTTGCAAACATCACATGTGGAATTGGTAAGCTGCAATATAATACACTTTTGTTTTTGGCTTTAAGGTGTCAGGGCTGGGCTCAGCAGCCCTTCTCTGAGCTGGCCGCTCAGCTGTCAGCTAATTGCCAGCTCCTATCTCTCCACAGTTACTCAGCTGTTGATGATATCCTGCTCGTCAGTCCTGGCTACTTAAGCCGTCCAGTCCAGAGGAGCTCTGCCTTTGCCTTGGTCAACATCACAGAAACTATCTCCTGCGATCCTGTTCAAGACTTGCTTTGCTGACATCCCTTCTGGCTCCGGATCCTGCTTGCTATTTCACTACATTGATCTCTGACTTCTGGCTTGGCTGACTATCCATTCCGGTTACCGAACTTTGGCTATGTTTGTTCTTTTTACTATTATTATTAAACAAGTGTGATTTAACTGTACTTCTGTCTCGGTCTGATTTCATGGTTTCTGACATAAGGCCCCTTTCATACGGGGCGGATTCGCTCAGCGGAGTCCGCCAGCTCAGCAGGAGATCACGCCGTTGATCTCTGCTGAGCCGGCGGATGACAGGTCCGTCTCTGCTCACTGAGCGGGGAGGGACCTGTCAGAGCCCCGCTGATTCCTATGGGGAGATCGGACAAAAACGGACAGCATGTCCATTTTCATCAGATCTCATCACATCTCCGCTGATACCCTGCTGCCCATAGGAGTCAATGGGTAGCCCATTCGGATCTGCCTGAAAAACAGACAGGCAGATCCGAACGGGCTTATCGTGTGAAAGGGGCCTAATACGGCTTTAAAGAGGTTGTAAACTGCTAAAAAAAAAAACCTGTAAGACAATGCATAATGTGCTAGTATGAATCGCATACTAGCAAATTATGAAATACCTTAGAATGAAGCCCTACCAGCGGCGAGCTGACACCGCTGAAAGGGCTGACATCTTCCCCCGGTGTTTCTTCTGGGTTCGTGGGCTCCGACGATTTGAGTGTCCGGAGCCGCAATGATGTCACTCCCGCACATGCACACAGGGGGCCGCCTTTTGTGGCACGGGCTCTGAAGGTCCGGCACCATAATGTATGATGTCATCGGCTGCATGCACTCTGAACATCTCCTAAACAGTGCAAGTTCAGGAGATATTCACAGTACCTACAGGTAAGCCTTATTCTATGCTTAGCTGTAGGTACAAGTGATGTAACAGACTTTACAACTGCTTTTAATTGTACCCTATTGCATTTCTGTTGTGAAAACCTTTGTTAAAAACCCATCCAGGAAGGCTTAGGATTCAGAAAGCAAGTGTGCATATAACGGATTCTAGTCACCCCCTTTTTCCCTTTATTCTTACTCTACTTGCACACTACAGTGAGATAAAAAAGTATTTGATCTCCTGCTAATTTTGTACATTTGCCCACTGACAAAAATGATTAGTCTATAATTTTAATGGTAGGTTTATTTTAACAGTAAGAGACAGAATAATAACAAAAAATTCCAGAAAAACGCATTTCAAAAAAGTTATAAATTGATTTGCATTTTAATGAGTGAAATAAGTATTTGACCCCTTCGCAAAACATGACTTAGTACTTGGTGGCAAACCCCTTTTTGGCAATCACAGAGGTCAGACGCTTCTTGTAGTTGGCCACTAGGTTTGCACACATCTCAGGAGGGATTTTGTCCCACTCCTTGCAGATCCTCTCCAAGTCATTAAGACTACTTTCACACATTGAGGCGCTTTAGCGGCGTTGTAGCGCTAAAAATAGCGCCCGCAAAGCACCTCTCCTGTCAATCCAGTGTGAAAGCCTGAGTGCGCTGGAGCGGTGTGCTTGCGGAATGTTAAAAAAAAGTCCTGCAAGCAGCATCTTTGGGGCACTTTAGGAGCGGTGTATACACCGCTCCTAAAGCGCTCCTGCTCTTTGAAATCAATGGGCAGCGCCACCAAAGCGCCTGCAAAGCGATTCAGCAGTGGCGTTACACGGGCTCTATTAACCCCTTAATTGGCCGCTAGTGGGGGTTAAAAGTGCCCCGCTAGCGGCCGAAAAGCACCGCTAAAATTACGGTAAATCACCGCTAAAAATAGAGGTGATTTACCACCGACGCCCCCCACCGCCTCAGTGTGAAAGTGCCCTAAGGTTTCCAGGCTGATGTTTGGTAACTCAAACCTTCAGCTCCCTCCACAAATTTTGTATAGGATTAAGGTCTGGAGACTGGCTAGGCCACTCCAGGACCTTAATGTGTTTCTTCTTGAGCCACTCCTTTGTTGCCTTGGCCATGTGTTTTGGGTCATTGTCATGCTGCAATACCCATCCACGACCCATTTTTTAATGCCCTGGCTGGGGGAAGGAGGTTCTAATCCAAGATTTGACAGTACATGGCCCCGTCCATTCGTCCCTTTGATGCGGTGAAGTTGTCCTGTCCCCTTAGCAGAAAAACAACCCCAAAGCATACTGTTTCCACCTCCATGTTTGACGGTGGGGATGGTGTTCTTGGGGTCATAGGCAACATTCCTCCTCCTCCAAACATGGCGAGTTGAGTTGATGCCAAAGAGCTCGGTTTTGGTCTCATCTGACCACCACACTTTCACCCAATTCACCTCTGAATCATTCAGATGTTCGTTAGCAAACTTTAGATGGGTCTGTACATGTGCTTTCTTGAGCAGGTGGACCTTGTGGGCACTGCAGGATTTCAGTCCTTCAGGGTAGTGTGTTACCAATTGTTTTCTTGGTGACTATGGTCCCAGCTGCCTTGAGATCATTGACAAGATTCTCCCATGTAGTTCTGGGCTGATTCCTCACCCTTCTCATGATCATTGAGGTGAGATCTTGCATGGGGCCCCAGACGGAGGGAGATTGACAGTTATTTTGTGTTTCTTCCATTTGCGAATAATCGCACCAACTGTTGTCAACCTCTCACCAAGCTGCTTGGTGGTGGTCTTGTAGCTCATTACAGCCTTGTGCAGGTCTACAATATTGTCCCTGACATTCTTGGACAGCTCTTTGCTCTTGGCCATGGTGGAGAGATTGGAATCTGATTGCTTCTGTGGACAGTTGTCTTTTATACAGGTAACAACTGTATATTATGAAAATGTGAAAAAGCCTTCGCGCTACTAAAATGTGCTGTATGCGAACTATTAAAACCAGATGGTAAATAAACAGTGAATAATTAATAAATAAAGTGCATGTAGTGCATAAAAGTGCAGTATGATATATCAACAAGAGCTGTCTGCAGCAGAACCTTAAGTGTATCACAATCCACTCTCAGTAAAATACAACCATAAAGTGATCCCGCGCTACTGCAAAAAAACAAAAAAATGAAAATTCCCACTAAATACAGTAGGTGAACCTGCAGTGTCTATAATAAATAGTAAATGAGTAAACCTCAAATGTTTCTTATTCCATAATAGAAAACCGTGCAAGTGTAAAAAATAACCATAAATAAATGAATCAATCCCAGGGCATGAAAAAGAGAGTAATAATAGTCTCTTAATAAGATCTTCAAAAAATCATGTGTGTTCTTCAAAAAAATGTCTAAAAGAAGGAATCATGCATACATAGTTCCAGTAAAAAACAATGGGCAGGGAGAGGTAAAAATCCAAAAAGTGAGCTCACAGAGCCCTCACCTTCACAACTTGATAAATCAGCATGTAGTAAAGGGGATCAATTCCGTTGTTTCAACTTTGACCACCAGGGGGTCCTCCGTTCCACTATATGCACGACCACCTGAAGTGCCAGTATAAACCCATAGATGAGAAATTATCCTGTTGTACCAATATCGACCACTAGGGGGTCCTCTGCTCCACCAAGTGCATCACCTAAGTTAGACTTCCCATCAAAGTCCTCATCCGACCTAGTCACCTCCGCTCCAGGGGGTGGGGGGGTGGGGGGGGAAGGGTGAAAGGCAAAAGGTGGGAGAGAAAGAGAGCTCCAATAGTGTAGTATGTTAAAGCATAAACAGTTTATTTTAATAATAAAGCTGGACTCTTACACTGCAATGTTAAAAATAAGCATGAATCAGCAAATAAGGCGTCTGAACGCCACTCTCACGTCACTTCCGGTGTACTTCAACCTCCGGCCACTCCCTACGCGTTACGTCATCACGTGACTTCATCAGGGGATGCGGATTGGCTGTGGCGATTGTGTTTATATCTCGAAAAACCGGAAATGAATTAGTGGCCATTTTGTTGTGGTCCGTTCTTTTTAGCAGTGGCGGCCATTTTCTTATAGTCAATCTCGTTCTTCTATAGCGGCCATTACATAGAATAATACTCCTCTGCTGACACTTCTAAAGAGGAGTGCTCGTAGGTAAACGGAGACTGAGAGTCAACTTGGGGTCTAATTATTTTACAGCCCATGACTCCTCATCAAACAGAATTACCTCTTCCGTTTGTAGAAAATTCAAACAAGTTTAATACATTTGATATATCCGGCCACTAACGTATTTGCACAGGGTAAAGAAATCAATTCAGATAACACTACCGCTAATAATCCTACCACTGTGAAAAAAATGAAAAAATGAAAAAATAAAAATAAAAAATAAAAAATAACAAATAAAGAAATTAATTAATTAAAAATAATATTACAAAAAATTATATACCTAAAAAATAAAAAATAAATAAATATTAAGATGAAAAAACAAAAAACAAAAAATAAAGATAAAAATAAAAACAAAATAATAATATAATAATAATAGAGATAAATATAAAAATAGATAATAATGAAAGAAAAAATTAAATCAGGATAGCAATAAATTATAAAATAAATAAAAAATGAAAAATAAAAAATAAATAGAAAATAAAAAATAAATAATAAAAAATAAAAAATCTAAAAATAAGACTATGGTACGAATCCCTAAAAACCCAGTTAACCTATAGCATGCACCAAATGTACTTAAAAGCGAACTTTAATAATTATTTAAAAATTGTTTTTTTTGTAAAAATATAAAAAGAGGAAGTATTAAAAAATGCCTTAATTTGGCTGCATGACGTGGACAGATATACGGGAGGTGGTAAAATGTGGTTACTGCACATCGGAAATCAAGCGAGAATCGCACTCCAGATCAACAATAAAACAAACAGATATAAATAGCCTAATATATTAAAAGTTGCTCAAAAAACAAAAAAAGGTCAAACTCGACATTTAGGCCTCCCGGCACTAAACTTTTCATAGTGTATATCCATCTTGACTCTTTCTGGCTTATCGTTCTGATCTTATGGCTACCCCTCCATGATGCACTATACTTCTCAATACCCCAGAATTGTAGCTGTGAAGGATCTCGATTGTGTACCGCGTCAAAATGTTTTGACACGTTATGTTTAGGAAACCCATTTATAATGTTCTGCACATGTTCTTTCACCCTGACTTTAAGTGCTCTTTTAGTTCTGCCTATGTACTGTAAATTACAGCTACATTGAAGGCAGTATACTACATCTTCAGTGTGGCACCCTATAAAGTCCCTGATCTGATAGGTCTGACCAGTGGTGGTTGCTGTAAATTCTGACCTCTTCCTTTGAAATTTTTTGGTAAGACGACAGGCGTAACAATTCCTACAAGGGTAAAAACCCTTTCCAGAAAAGAACGTGAAGCTATTCTTCGGGGGAGGTTCAACTATAGATTTAACGATCATGTCTCTCAGGGTAGGAGCTCTTTTGTATACGATATTGGGTGTATCTGGCAAAATATCTTTTAAATCTTTATAATTTTTCAATATGATATGTCTTCTTCTTCAGATTATTTTGCAACATTACAGTCCTATCCATTTCCTTAACCTGTTGTATTTGATTGTCAATCCATGTACCATCGTAACCCTTTGGTAAGAGATTTAAAGAAAAGGGTTACGATGGTACATAGATTGACAATCAAATACAACAGGTTGAGGAAATGGATAGGACTGTAAAGTTGCAAAATAATCTGAAGAAGAAGACATATCAGAATGAAGCACCATGTCTCTTATGTGTCTCTTGGTGGAGCAGAGGACCCCCTAGTGGTCGATATTGGTACAACAGGATCATTTCTCATCTATGGGTTTATACTGGCACTTCAGGTGGTCGTGCATATAGTGGAACGGAGGACCCCCTGGTGGTCAAAGTTGAAACAACGGAATTGATCCCCTTTACTACATGCTGATTTATCAAGTTGTGAAGGTGAGGGCTCTGTGAGCTCACTTTTTGGATTTATACCTCTCCCCGCCCATTGTTTTTTACTGGAACTATGTATGCATGATTCAGGGGCGGAAGTATAGGGGTCGCAAAAGTCGCCATTGCGACTGGGCCCCATGCTGCAGGGGGCCCGTGGGGGCTCCATGCTGCAGGGGGCCCGTGGGGGCCCGTGTGCCCCCCTCTCCCCGAGCGGTGGCTGCATATGGGACCGAGCTCCCTGATCCTCAGCCGTTGCATAAATCATTCGGCAGTGCAGGAGCTCGGTCACAAAGTGAAAGTAAGTTAGACGTGTCTAGCACACTGTGTGCTGTGCTCTCTGCCTCCCTCTACAGTGCAGTACCCGGCATGGAGAGTTTAAGGTACAGAGCTGCAGCTGCAGATTTTTAAAAAGGCGATCTATATATGTTTGTCTGCATGTGTGTGCTTATATGTGTGTGTCTGCATGTTTGGGTGTGTGCATGTGTGTGTCTGCATGTGTGTGTGTGTTTTATATGTGTGTGTGCGTTTATTTGTGTGCATGTGTATGTTTACATGTGTGTGCATGTGTATAGAGTTATATGTGTGTGCGCATGTGTGTGTGTGTATAGAGTTATATGTGTGTGTATGTGTATAGAGTTATATGTGTGTGTGTGTATAGAGTTATATGTGTGTGTATGTGTATAGAGTTATATGTGTGTGTGTGTATAGAGTTATATGTGTGTGTATGTGTATAGAGTTATATGTGTGTGTGTGTGTATAGAGTTATATGTGTGTGTGCATGTGTATAGAGTTATATGTGTGTGTGCATGTGTATAGAGTTATATGTGTGTGTATGTGTATAGAGTTATATGTGTGTGTGTGTATAGAGTTATATGTGTGTGTATGTGTATAGAGTTATATGTGTGTGTGTGTGTATAGAGTTATATGTGTGTGTGCATGTGTATAGAGTTATATGTGTGTGCGCATGTGAGTGTGCATGTGTATAGAGTTATATGTGTGCGCCCGTGTGTGTGTGTGTGTGTGTATAGAGTTATATGTGTGTGCACATGTGTATAGAGTTATATGTGTGTGCGCATGTGTATAGAGTTATATGTGTGTGCGCATGTGTGTGTGCATGTGTATAGAGTTATATGTGTGTGCGCATGTGTATAGAGTTATATGTGTGTGCGCATGTGTGTGTGTGTGTGTGTGCATGTGTATAGAGTTATATGTGTGTGCGCATGTGTGTGTGTGTGCGCATGTGTATAGAATTATGTGTGTGCGCGCGTGTGTATAGAGTTATATGTGTATGTTTGTGTGTTTGCTCATGTGTGTGCGTTTATGCGTGTGCGTTTGTGTGTGCATGTATTTATATGTATATGTGTGTATTTGCATACGTGTGTGTTTACATGTGTGTATGTATACACATTACTTGTAATTCTGACCCCCTTTTTCTTTACGATCAGAACAGATTTTTTTAGGGTGGGTTCATAATACCAACAAGAAAATACCATTCCTCTGAAAAGCGATGCAGATCACTTTTCAGAGGCATTTGACAGGCAGTGAAGAGGCAATATGTTGCACCTTGACTAAAATGTTGAAGAAATGTTGAGAAACACTGATACAGAGAAACTGATCTCTCCATTCTCCTCCTGCAGCTGCTGAAAGGAGATGAGAAGTGGGGAAAATGGAAAGATCAGTTCCTCTATATGCAGTCGCACCCACCACGCCTCCTATGCAGCTTCTTTCTGCTGCCCCGTGTGCTCTCCAGCCCCCCTGTACTTTTTCCTGCCCCCCCGCTCTCTCCTGGCCCCTCCCCTTGTCCCCACAGCTCAGCAGAGTTCCCCCCCCTCCTGCCAGCTGCTGTAGGGTATCTGCATGGAGAGTCAGTGATCCATACCGATCACGGACTCAATCCATTCATAACTGAAACATAGTAAACTGTATTTACTATGCTTCAGTTTGCGAATAAAGGGGCAGCTCTATACAGAGCTATTCCTGACCATTCATTCTGTGCAGCTGAGGCTGTGCTCTCAATCTCCTTTCTCGTTCTCAAAGGTGAAACATCAGAGGTCTGCTTAGACCCCTGATATCTCACCAAAGCCCCCCAACTCTTAAAAAAAAAAAAATTAAAATATTTTTTATAAAATAATATTGTAAAACAATAAATAAATGGTAGAAAAATACGATAAAAATAAAAAAAAACAGACGCCAGTGGCAGAACTACCAGGGTCACAAACATCACACTTGCGACCGGGCCTTGGCATTTACGCCATCGGCTCGGAGGGAAGGGCCCCAGCTGGGGGTCAGGGGGGCCCTTCGTGATTTCTTGCACCGGGGCCCTGAAGGTTCTAGTTACGCCACTGGCATAATTCCTTCTTTTAGACATTTTTTTGAAGAACACACATGATTTTTTGAAGATGTTATTAAGAGACTATTATTACTCTCTTTTTCATGCCCTGGGATTGATTCATTTATTTATGGTTATTTTTTACACTTGCACGGTTTTCTATTATAGAATAAGAAACATTTGAGGTTTACTCATTTACTATTTATTATAGACACTGCAGATTCACCTACTGTATTTAGTGGGAATTTTCATTTTTTTGTTTTTTTGCTGTAGCGCAGGATCACTTTATGGTTGTATGTAACAACTGTATATTGTCTACCTAAAGAATATACAAAAAAAAAATATACAAAAAAAAACGAATTTAGAAGCTGCATTGTATGTTAATATGAGGAAGCTCCCATTATGAAAAAAAAATGGCCTGTTCTAGGACTACGCGTTCCTGACTTTTCTCAGAAATGTTTGTAGTCAGCCATGAGGCCTTCTCCTGAGAAATGTCTAAAGGTAACAAATATTTTGTTAACACATTTTTTTAGACATACTGTGTGAATTGGAAAATGTAACTAATAGGGGGTTCTCTCAAATAGGTCAGTAAAAGTGCTAAGAACATTTTCAGCAAGTACAGAAGATACCAATTGATCTCACCAGAAATGTGATATCTTTGTAACTTCCTGTGAGTTACAAAGAAAGGGTCCTCATCCATCTTGTGTACATTACTAGTTCCATAAAATCACTATGTAATGTTGAGAACCTGTGTATTGTTGAGTTTTAGTGTCAGGAAGCTAGTTGTTAGTTAATTTGGACAGGGTATAACCCCCCAATCCCCATCAAATTAGTAGGTACGATGCCCAGCGGGTGTGGAGATGTGACTCGGTGTACATCTTGCAGCATGTATGCATTCCTTGATCATCTGATTGAGGGCGAATAGTGCTGTACAAAATGTAAGCACGTTGTTTCCCTGGAAGCCCAGGTTCTGAATCTAGGGAAGCAACACTGAGAAGACTCTCTATACTAAAGGAGAGTTGGTATCGTACGCGGCAGGGGCCAGCACAGAGGCGGGTGAAGATGAGGGGCAGGCACCAAAGCAGAGTAGATGGGTGACAGTCAGTAAGGGTGGAGGGGAATGTGCCAGGGAGGCCGGTCCTGGGCTGGAACATCCCAATAAGTATGCCCCGTTGAGTGACATTGGTGAAACCAGTCAGGGACCAGCATTGCTGGAGCTGAGTGACTCCCCTAGCTTCCAGGGGAACAACTCCTCCAGTGAGGGTGGGAGTAAAGCCAAGGGTAAGGAAAGACAGATTCTGGTGGTAGGGGACTCAATTCTTAAAAGGACAGAGTGCAAGCTGTCACAAAGACCTGAAGCACCAAACTGTATATTGTCTATCGGGCGCTCGGGTTGGGCACATCACGGATCTGGTGGACAGATTACTGGGAGGGGCTGGGGAAGACCCGGCTGTCATGGTGCATGTTGGCAACAATGACAAAGTCAGAGGAAGATGGAGTGTCCTAAGATACGATTTTGGGGACTTAGGAGCTAAATTGATGAAAAGGACCTCCAAGGTAGTATTCTCAGAAATACTACCGGTACCTTGAGCCACACCAGAAAGGCAGAGGGAGATTAGGGAAGTAAACAAATGGCTGAGGAGCTGGTGTAGAAAGGAGGGGTTTGAGTACCTGGAGAACTGGGCCGACTTCTCAGTCTGTTACCAGCTCTATAGAAGGGACGGACTGCACCTTCAAAAAATACAAGGCTGAGCGATCATCATCAGCATTCCAACTTTACAAAGAATGCAGCAAGAAATGTAAGGGTGCAATCAGGAAGGCCGAGATAGAACACAAAAGGCACATAGCAGAGGAGAGTAAAAAAATCCCAACAAATTCTTTAACCACTTCAATACCAGGCACTTAGACACCTTCCCGCCCAGGCCAATTTTCAGCTTTCAGCGCTGTCACAATTTGAATGACAATTGCGCGGTCATGCTACACTATACCCAAACAAATTTTTTATCATTTTGTTCCCACAAATAGAGCTTTCTTTTGGTGGTATTTGATCACCTCTGCGGTTTTTATTTTTTGCGCAATAAAAAAAGACCGAAAATTTTGAAAAAAACACGTTTTTCTTTGTTTCTGTTAAAATATTTTTGTAAATAAGTATGTTTTCTTCTTCAATGACGGGCACTGATATGGCTGCACTGACGGGCACTGATACGGCGGCACTGATGGGCACCGATGAGGTGGCACCAATGAGGTGGCACTGATGAGGTGGCACTGACGGGCACTGATGATGGGCACTGATAGGCAGCACTGATGCGCACTGATAGGTGGCACTAATGGGCACTGATAGGTGGCACTGGTAGGTGGCACTGATGGGCACTGATAGGTGGCACCGATGGGCACTGATAGGCGGCACTGATGGGCACTCGTAGGTGGCATTGATGGTCACTCGTAGGTGGCGTTGATGGGTAGTTATGGGTGGCACTGATAGTTGGCACAGATGGGCACGGATGGGCACTGATAGGTGGGCACGGATGGGCACAGATGGGCACTGACAGGTGGCACCGATGGACACTGATGGGTGGCACTGATGATACTGATTGATGGCAGTGATGCCCCTAAGTGTGGCATTGCTGGGCATCACTGCAACATAATTGTGCCAATCAGTGCCCATTTGTGCGCACTGATTGGCACAGATTTGGCACTGACTGGGCACATGTGGATGGCCATGGGGTACATACCTGGCCATCCACATGTTTCCCTTCCCTGGTGGTCCTAGTGGCGATCCCTGGTGGTCCAGTGTGGTGATCTGAGGGGGGGCTGCGCTGATAAACAATCAGCGCAGACCCCCCTGCCAGGAGAGCCACCGATCGGCTCTCCTCTACTCGCGTCTGTCAGACGCGAGTGAGGAAGAGCCGATCAACGGCTCTTCCTATTGACAGCGTGATCAGCCGTGATTGGACACGGCTGATCACGTGGTAAAGAGCCTCCGTCGGAGGCTCTTTACCAAGATCGGTGTAGCGGTGTGTCAGACTGACACACCGATCCACCGATCGCCGCGATGCGCGCCCCTGCGGGCGCGTGGCGGCATGTTATCCTGCTGGACGTCATATGCCCAGTCAGGATAACTGAACCACCGCCCGGCCGTCAATCCGCTATAGGCCGGGCGGGAAGTGGTTAAGTACATAAATAGTAAGAAAGGGAGGTCAGATCATATTGGTCCCATAAAAATTTATGAAGGGAATCTGGTTACTAAGGATGGAGAGATGGCAAAGGTATTGAATTTATTCTTCTTCTCAAGAGTAACGGGGCTTCAGTAAACAAAACTGCAGTGTTTATCCTCATGACAAGTCACAGGAAGCACCCCCCGTGGCTAACAGAGGACAGAATTAGAAATAGACTTGAAAAACATAACATTAATAAGTCACCGGGACCAGATGGCTTGCACCCGAGGGTTCTTAAGGAACTCAGTCAAGTAATTGCCAGACCATTGTTCCTAATTTTTATAACAGCCTACTGACTGGAATGATACCAGCTGATTGGAGAAAAAACAATATTTCAAAAATATATCAGTAGATTAATAAATGCGCCTTTCTGCTAAATGCTGGTTCCACAGCAAACAATTGATCAGATCAGAATAAACAGCGTAGTAAACATTAAGACTTCCGGTCTCGGCCGCGACCGGAAGTGACGGCACCCAGATCTTTACCTGACTCATTGCGTCACTGTTCACGTAACTTTATCAAAGGGTATCCTGGATGCCCTGGAAATCTAGGATGGAAAAGGACCTGGGGGTCCTAGTAGATGACAGGCTCAGAAATGGCATGCAATGCCAAGCTGCTGCAAGCAAAGCAACCAGAATATTGGCATGAATGTAAAAGGGGATTAATTCCAGAGATGAAATGATAATTCTCCCGCTCTACAAGACTTTGGTCCGGCCTCACCAGGAGTATGCTGTGCAGTTCTGGGCACCAGTCCTCAGGAAGGATGTACTGGAAATGGAGTGAGTACAAAGAAGGGCAACAAAGCTAATAAAGGGTCTGGAGTAGGGATGAGCTTCGTGTTCGAGTCGAACCCATGTTCGACTCGAACATCGGCTGTTCGACCGTCCGTCGAATTGCGAACGATATGGGCCGTTCGCGCCAAATTCGTGTGGCGCGTCACGGCCCATAATTCACTGCGGCATCGCAGTGCATTGCTGGCTGATGATTGGCCAAGCATGCACTATGACCCGCATGCTTGGCCAATCACAGCGCCGTCAGTAGAGAGAGCTGTAATTGGCCAAAGCCAGGGTGGCTTTGGCCAATTATGGCTCAGGGGATTTAGTACACACCCCACACTATATAAGGCCGCCTGCACGGCGGCCCTGTGTAGTGTGTGTTCCGGTGTGCTGAGAGATAGAGAGAGAGAGAGACAGTGTCATTTGATTTGAGTTAGATAGATTAGGCAGAACAGTCAGTCAGTTAGCTGCACTTACAGTGTATTGTGTATATATATGCATCCCAGGTGTTGCATATATATATATACACTGTATTCAGTTTAGCTAGATCCGTTCCTGTTATCTTCTATCTAGACTATTTAGTGCAGTGTGTCCTGCTCACAGTGTTCAGCTAGATCCGTTCCTGCTATTTACATTCAGTGCAGTGCGTCCTGCTCACAGTGTTCAGCTAGATCCGTTCCTGCTATTTACATTCAGTGCAGTGCGTCCTGCTCACAGTGTTCAGCTAGATCCGTTCCTGCTATTTACATTCAGTGCAGTGCGTCCTGCTCACAGTGTTCAGCTAGATCCGTTCCTGCTATTTACATTCAGTGCAGTGCGTCCTGCTCACAGTGTTCAGCTAGATCCGTTCCTGCTATTTACATTCAGTGCAGTGCGTCCTGCTCACAGTGTTCAGCTAGATCCGTTCCTGCTATTTACATTCAGTGCAGTGCGTCCTGCTCACAGTGTTCAGCTAGATCCGTTCCTGCTATTTACATTCAGTGCAGTGCGTCCTGCTCACAGTGTTCAGCTAGATCCGTTCCTGCTATTTACATTCAGTGCAGTGCGTCCTGCTCACAGTGTTCAGCTAGATCCGTTCCTGCTATTTACATTCAGTGCAGTGCGTCCTGCTCACAGTGTTCAGCTAGATCCGTTCCTGCTATTTACATTCAGTGCAGTGCGTCCTGCTCACAGTGTTCAGCTAGATCCGTTCCTGCTATTTACATTCAGTGCAGTGCGTCCTGCTCACAGTGTTCAGCTAGATCCGTTCCTGCTATTTACATTCAGTGCAGTGCGTCCTGCTCACAGTGTTCAGCTAGATCCGTTCCTGCTATTTACATTCAGTGCAGTGCGTCCTGCTCACAGTGTTCAGCTAGATCTGTTCCTGCTATTTACATTTAGTGCAGTCAGTGCGTCCTGCTCACAGTGTTCAGCTAGATCTGTTCCTGCTATTTACATTTAGTGCAGTGCGTCCTGCTCACAGTGTTCAGCTAGATCCGTTCCTGCTATTTACATTTAGTGCAGTGCGTCCTGCTCACAGTGTTCAGCTAGATCCGTTCCTGCTATTTACATTTAGTGCAGTGCGTCCTGCTCACAGTGTTCAGCTAGATCCGTTCCTGCTATTTACATTTAGTGCAGTGCGTCCTGCTCACAGTGTTCAGCTAGATCTGTTCCTGCTATTTACATTTAGTGCAGTGCGTCCTGCTCACAGTGTTCAGCTAGATCTGTTCCTGCTATTTACATTTAGTGCAGTCAGTGCGTCCTGCTCACAGTGTTCAGCTAGATCCGTTCCTGCTATTTACATTTAGTGCAGTGCGTCCTGCTCACAGTGTTCAGCTAGATCTGTTCCTGCTATTTACATTTAGTGCAGTGCGTCCTGCTCACAGTGTTCAGCTAGATCCGTTCCTGCTATTTACATTTAGTGCAGTCAGTGCGTCCTGCTCACAGTGTTCAGCTAGATCCGTTCCTGCTATTTACATTTAGTGCAGTCAGTGCGTCCTGCTCACAGTGTTCAGCTAGATCCGTTCCTTCTATTTACATTTAGTGCAGTCAGTGCGTCCTGCTCACAGTGTTCAGCTAGATCTGTTCCTGCTATTTACATTTAGTGCAGTCAGTGCGTCCTGCTCACAGTGTTCAGCTAGATCCGTTCCTGCTATTTACATTTAGTGCAGTGCGTCCTGCTCACAGTGTTCAGCTAGATCTGTTCCTGCTATTTACATTTAGTGCAGTGCGTCCTGCTCACAGTGTTCAGCTAGATCCGTTCCTGCTATTTACATTCAGTGCAGTGCGTCCTGCTCACAGTGTTCAGCTAGATCCGTTCCTGCTATTTACATTCAGTGCAGTGCGTCCTGCTCACAGTGTTCAGCTAGATCCGTTCCTGCTATTTACATTCAGTGCAGTGCGTCCTGCTCACAGTGTTCAGCTAGATCCGTTCCTGCTATTTACATTCAGTGCAGTGCGTCCTGCTCACAGTGTTCAGCTAGATCCGTTCCTGCTATTTACATTCAGTGCAGTGCGTCCTGCTCACAGTGTTCAGCTAGATCCGTTCCTGCTATTTACATTCAGTGCAGTGCGTCCTGCTCACAGTGTTCAGCTAGATCCGTTCCTGTTATCTTCCTACTGACAGGCAGGCTTGTCTGGTTACAGTATATAAAGCTACCTGAAGAAAATTACAGGTGTTCTTTTTGATCCTATTAGTACCACGGTCAGGCAGCTAGACTATTTACATTTAGTACAGTGTGTCCTGCTCACAGTGTTCAGCTAGATCCGTTCCTGTTATCTTCCTACTGACAGGCAGGCTTGTCTGGTTACAGTATATAAAGCTACCTGAAGAAAATTACAGGTGTTCTATCCCAGCTTAGTGCAGCTACAGGCCATTAGTATGTCTGGAAGGCCAAGAAGGAGAGGCAGACAGTCACAAGCCAATAAGAGAGGGCAAGCAGGCTCTGTGTCTAGTGCTGGTCGTGGAGACGGTGCATCCTCATCAGCACGTGGCCATGGGACACGCTTGGCCTTTTTTTCGGCAGCTGGCCGTGTTGAGCCGCAACATGCGGAAGACTTGGTCGAGTGGATGACCAAGCCGTCCTCATCCTCCTCATCCTCTCTCACCCATGCCCAGGGTGCTTTGTCTGGCAAAGCAGCGGCCTCTTCCCTCAGCTCAATGTCATCAGTGACTCCTTCCCTAGCTCCACCATGTCCTCATGAGGATTCCCTCGAACTGTTTGACCACAGTGTTGGGTACATGCTCCAGGAGGATGCCCAGCGTTTGGAAGGCTCTGATGATGATACTGAGCTCGATGAAGGCAGTAACATGAGCACGGACAGAGGGGGTGCCCAAGAAGGACAGCAATCTGGCAGTCATGCTCCCCCTGCTGCAGCATACTGCCAGGTTTGCTCCAGTGATGAGGAGGGAGGGGATGATGAGGTCACTGACTCAACGTGGGTGCCTGATAGGAGAGAGGAGGAGGAGGAGGAGGAGGAGGCGGCACATCACCAACGAGGCAGGATGCCCTCCAGGGGCCAGCCTAAGGGCAGCACATTGACTGCATCACACCCCAAAGCTCCACATGTGCAGGGCGCTGCAGTCTCTGCGCGTTATTCAAAAAGTTCTTTGGTGTGGGCCTTTTTTGAGACGAGTGCATCAGATCGCACCGCTGCTATTTGCAACATATGTCTCAAGCGTATCTCGCGTGGCCAAAACATCTCCCGCTTGGGTACCACATGCTTGACCAGACATATGTTGACCTGCCATGCAGTTCGTTGGCAAGCGTATCTGAAAGACCCACACCAAAGAACAAAGAGGATCTCTCCTTGCTCCTCATCAGCTGAGATTTCCAACCCCACTAGACCTTCAGTCCTCTCTGAGACCTGCAGTGAGAGGAATGAAGGTGTAGAATTAGGTGTGTCACAGCCAAGTACTTGTGGGCAATCTGCTTTTGGTACACCGACGTCAGATTGTACCAGGCAAATTTCCCTGCCCCAGCTGCTGCACCGCCGAAAGAAGTTTGCTCCCAGCCATCCACATGCCCAGCGGTTGAATGCTAGCTTGGCAAAATTGCTAGCACTTCAACTGCTGCCTTTTCAGTTGGTAGACTCTGCCCCCTTCCGTGAGTTTGTGGAATGTGCGGTTCCTCAGTGGCAGGTACCCAAACGCCACTTTTTCTCACGGAAGGCGATTCCGGCTCTCTACCGGCATGTGGAAGGCAATGTCCATGCCTCGCTGGACAGGGCGGTCAGCGGTAAGGTGCATATTACCGCTGACTCATGGTCCAGCCGGCATGGACAGGGACGTTACTTAAGTTTCACGGCGCATTGGGTGACTCTGCTGGCAGCTGGGAAGGATGCAGGACAAGGTGCAGTAGTGTTGGAGGTTGTTCCGCCACCACGCCTCCAAAATGCTGATTGTGACACACCTCTCTCCTCCACCCCCTCCTCTTCTTCTTCCTCCATGGCCTCTTCCTCGGAACCAGCGGTGCTCCGTAGGCGTTCAAGGGGCTACGCAAGTACGCAGGCCAAAAGATGCCATGCGGTGCTTGAGCTGGTGTGCTTGGGGGACAGGAGCCACACTGGGGCAGAGGTTCTGTCAGCTCTGCAGGGGCAGGTTCAGAGGTGGTTGACGCCACGCCAACTTAAGGCAGGAATGGTGGTTTGCGACAATGGCACCAACCTCCTCTCTGCCCTCCGACAGGGACAACTGACCCATGTGCCCTGTTTGGCTCACGTCCTTAACTTGGTGGTGCAGCGGTTCTTGGGCAGGTACCCGGGCTTACAGGATGTCCTGAGGCAGGCCAGGAAAGTCTGTGTGCATTTCCGCCGGTCATATAATGCCAGTGCTCGGCTGACGGACCTCCAAAAGGAGTTTAACCTGCCCAAGAACCGCCTAATCTGTGACATGCCCACCAGGTGGAACTCGACGTTGGCCATGCTGCAGCGGCTGCACACGCAGCAGAGGGCCATCAATGAGTACCTGTGCGACTATGGCACCAGGACAGGGTCAGGGGACCTTGGTTTTTTTTCCCCACGCCAGTGGGCCATGATCAGGGATGCATGCACTGTCCTGTCACCATTCGAGGAGGCCACGAGGATGGTGAGCACTGACAGTGCATGCATCAGTGACACTGTCCCCCTTGTCCACCTGTTGGAGCACACGCTGCGTGGAATAATGGACAGGGCACTTGAGGCAGAACAGAGGCAGGAAGAGGAGGACTTCCTTAGCTCTCAAGGCCCCCTTTATCCAGACAGTGTTCCTGCGTGCCCGCCGATCACACAGGAAGAGGACGAGGAGGAGGAGGAGGAGGAGGAGGAAGATTGTGTCAGTATGGAGGTGGAGCCTGGCACTCAGCATCAGCAGTCTTTAAGGGATCAGTCCCAAGGAACACATGGACTTGTACGTGGCTGGGAGGAGGTGGCTGCGGACGTTGTTGTCCTTAGTGACCCAGAGGACTCCGGACCGAATGCCTCAGCAAACCTACGCTGCATGGCCTCCCTGATCCTGCAAAGCCTGCGTAAGGATCCTCGTATTCGTGGTATCAAGGAGAAGGACCAATACTGGCTGGCAACCCTCCTTGATCCACGTTACAAGGGTAAGGTTGCGGACCTTATCTTGCCATCGCAGAGGGAGCAGAGGATGAAACATCTTCGGGAGGCCTTGCAGAAAGGTCTGTGCAACGCGTTCCCAGAGACTGGGAGGTTACAAACTCCTGTTTCTGGACAACGTGTTGCTGAGGCTTCGGTCAGTCAAAGAAGGAGCGGTGGAGAAGGTGGCCGTCTGACCGATGCGTTCAGACAATTTTTTGGTCCGCAGCCCCAAGGTATGATCGGTTCCAGCAACCATCGCCAGCGTCTGTTTTACATGGTGCAGGAATACCTAGGGGCAAGATCAGACTTGGACACCTTTCCCACCGAAAATCCTCTGGGTTACTGGGTCTTGAGGATGGATCACTGGCCAGAGCTTGCACAGTATGCAATTGAGCTACTGGCCTGTCCTGCATCCAGCGTTCTTTCGGAACGTACATTCAGTGCTGCTGGAGGCGTGGTAACCGATCACAGGGTGCGTCTGTCCACTGACTCGGTCGATCGGCTGACCTTCATAAAAATGAATCAGTCTTGGATCACCACCAGCTACCAAGCACCTGATGCTGATGTAACTGAATAATTTTTTTCAGATCCCTTCAAAGACTGCCTATGTTGATGCTGAGTGATTATCCCTGAGTAATTATCCTCTTCCTCCTCAATCATCACGCTGATAGCTTGTAAGAACATTTTTGGTTCTGGGCGCCACCACCAGTGCCTAAGGCACAATTTTTCAGCCCCTGTATAACAGGGGCGTGTAATTACAATTTTTGATGTAATACTTTGCAGCACGGCTCGTTCCTGCATTCCAACTAGAGTGTCTGTGAGGGGTTGCAGTGTTGTGGCACCAGCACCAGTGCCTAAGGCCCAATTTTTCTGCCCCTGTCTAACAGGGGCGTGTAATTACAATTTTTGATGCAATACTTTGCAGCAGTGCTCGTTCCTGCGTTCCAACTAGAGTGTCTGTGAGGGGTTGCAGTGTTGTGGCACCAGCACCAGTGCCTAAGGCCCAATTTTTCTGCCCCTGTCTAACAGGGGCGTGTAATTACAATTTTTGATGCAATACTTTGCAGCAGTGCTCGTTCCTGCGTTCCAACTAGAGTGTCTGTGAGGGGTTGCAGTGTTGTGGCACCAGCACCAGTGCCTAAGGCCCAATTTTTCTGCCCCTGTCTAACAGGGGCGTGTAATTACAATTTTTGATGCAATACTTTGCAGCAGTGCTCGTTCCTGCGTTCCAACTAGAGTGTCTGTGAGGGGTTGCAGTGTTGTGGCACCAGCACCAGTGCCTAAGGCCCAATTTTTCTGCCCCTGTCTAACAGGGGCGTGTAATTACAATTTTTGATGCAATACTTTGCAGCAGTGCTCGTTCCTGCGTTCCAACTAGAGTGTCTGTGAGGGGTTGCAGTGTTGTGGCACCAGCACCAGTGCCTAAGGCCCAATTTTTCTGCCCCTGTCTAACAGGGGCGTGTAATTACAATTTTTGATGCAATACTTTGCAGCAGTGCTCGTTCCTGCGTTCCAACTAGAGTGTCTGTGAGGGGTTGCAGTGTTGTGGCACCAGCACCAGTGCCTAAGGCCTAATTTTTCAGCTCCTGTTCAACAGGGGCATGTAATTACAATTCTTGATCTAATATTTCACAGCAGGGCCCTGTGAGGGCTTACAGTGTTTTGGCCACAGCAACACCTAAGGCCCAAATTTCTGCTGAGTATATAGGGCAGGACCCTACTTTCAAACATCTAACTTACAAACGACTCCTACTTGCAAACGGAAGGAGACAACAGGAAGTGAGATGAAATCTACCCATAGGAAGGGAAATTCTCTCATGTAAGAGTTAATATGGGAAAACAATTTCTCCTTTCCACTGATGCTTTCCAATCCTTGTTCCACAAAAAAACCCAAATTTTCAAAAAACATTTTTCATTGGGACAAAAAAGTGAGGTGAAATCTTCTGAAGAGGAGGAAAGACGCAAAACAAATGTCACAGGGGTGATAACCCTTCCCTATGTTTTCCAAAAAGCTTAGAAAAGATTTTTTGGCTGGAGCTAAACACATTAAAAATGTTCAAAATTACAAAGAGATTCTACTTAACAACAAACCTACAGTCCCTGTCTTGTTTGCACCGCCTGTATACTGCTGTTCAGAGTATATAGGGACCTTTCCTTATTTTAATTTGGGTGCGGGGTTCCCCTTAATATCCATACAAGACCCAAAGGGCCTGGTAATGGACTGGGGGGTACCCATGCCGTTTGTCTCACTGATTTTCATCCATATTGCCAGGACCCGACATGACATTAAACCCGCAAGCAGTTTTAAATGAGATTTTTTCCTTTAAAAATGACATTTGGTGCAGGGACTGTTCTAAACATGGGAAACACGCGTCACTTTACAGGCATACTATAGACACCCCCCAGGTACGATATTTAAAGGAATATTTCACTTTTTTTTTTTTACTTTAAGCATCATTAAAATCACTGCTCCCGAAAAAACGTCCGTTTTTAAAAGTTTTTTTTGCATTGATACATGTCCCCTGGGGTAGGACCCGGGTCCCCAAACCCTTTTTAGGACAATACCATGCAAATTAGCCTTTAAAATGAGCACTTTTGATTTCGAACGTTCGAGTCCCATAGACGTCAATGGGGTTCTAACGTTCGTGCGAACTTGCGGTCCGTTCGCGGGTTCTGGTGCGAACCGAACCGGGGGGTGTTCGGCTCATCCCTAGTCTGGAGGATATTAGTTATGAGGAAAGGTTGCGAGCACTGAACTTATTCTCTCTGGAGAAGAGATGCTAGAGAGGGGATATGATTTCAATTTACAAATACCATACTGGTGACCCCACAATAGGGATAAAACTTTTTCGTGGAAGGGAGTTTAACAAGACACATGGCCACTCGTTAAAATTAGAAGAAAAGAGGTTTAACCTTAAACTGCGTAGAGGGTTCTTTACTGTAAGAGCGGTAAGGATGTGGAATTCTCTTCCACAGGCGGTGGTCTCAGCGGGGAGCATCGATAATTAAAAAAAACTATTAGGTAAGCACCTGAATGACCACAACATACAGGGATATACAATGTATCGCTGACATAAAATCACACACATAGGTTGGACTTGATGGACTTGTGTCTTTCTTCAACCTCGCCTACTATGTAACTATGTAAGATGACCAAAAGGTAGACATGTTTTAAAGGAGATGTCCAGCCAAACGCTAATTCGTTTTGCACTCCTGTGACCCGTTTTCAGCAGAGACACTGAAGTCCGCTCTCTGCTAACATTAGGGATATCAGTCCAGGCACCGCGCATCCTGAAAACGGGAGTCTGGATCCGCCAGGTGCCTGGACTGACACGCGTCTCAGCCTCTCAGCTCGCCCCCTCCACAACTCAGCGCTCCAAGTGAGGAGGGAGAAGAGCAGAGACCTTTACTGACAGTCTGCAGCTCTATACTCACGGAGCTGCGAAAACCGAGTGATCGGCGATGTTCGATCGCTCGCTCGGTTTTCAGTGCAGAGGCGCCAGGGAGACAGATGTGCTTCTGCATCCACTTAGGAAAGTATAAATCTTAAAAGAGAAGTAATGCCGCAAACACACGATCGGAAATGCCACCAGCAAAACTCCAATGAGAGCATTCTGTCAGAAAATGTGACAGTGTGTATGCACCATCGGTCTTTTGCTGGTGGAATTCCAGCCAGCAAAAGATTGAGAGCAGGTTCTCTATTTTTTGGTCGGGAAAAGTTCCTATCTGAAAATGCGCAAAAAGCTAAGGGAACTGTGTTATTCAAAGGATAACCAAGCAAAAATATAGGGAAAAAGAAAACAAATGCAGCCAGCTCATCCATCTAACAAATGCAGCCAGCTGCACTATAAAAAGACACCATGCATACAAAAAAGGAACAAAATATGTTATGAATATGGTGTACAAAAGTTGATCATTCCATTTGTTGCCCAATTTAAACAATTTTCCTAGCCATAAAGAGAATAGTTGATTTACCATTTAAGTGTATAAAAATATTATAAATAAAATAAATACAAAAAATGTACAAAAAATACAGCAGAAACTCCTAGAAGTAGAATCGTGTTTTCGCCCTATAGACTTTTAAAATGGGAGCTCATAAAGTTTATAGGGCTAAAAAAACATGCAAGTCTACCCCAAAGACTTTTAATGTTTGCAAGCTTCAGAGGTGACAAGAGAAATAATTCTCCATTATGAATAGGCCCATTGACATAGCTCCCAACTGGCTCAGATTTCAAGGGACTGTCCCTGATTTGTAGCAATGTCCCTCTGTCCCTCTTTCCTCCCCATTTGTCCCACATTTATGGTTTGATCTATATAGTTGTAAATAAAATGCACATTTTATCTCTCAAAAAGTGTTTTCCAGTGCTAAACCTTTCATCTGATTTCTAAATTTCTACATTTATAATTTCCAAAAGTTAATAAAGGAATAGTAGTGGTAAAAAAAAGCATTTTTGGGTTTAACCAATCTTGTTTTTTTGTAAAATTCTCCTTTAAAGGGGCGTGGCAAGGGGTGTGTCCTATGCCTGCATCATTTTGCTGATAGGTGACCCTCATTCCCATCTCAAAAAGTTGGGGGGCATGCCATTGAGAATACTGGGATTAAGGCAGTGCTGGAAAATAATGGTGGCCACACAAAATATTGACACTTTGGGTCCAATTTGGGCATTTTCACTTAGGGGTGTACTCACTTTTGTTGCCAGTGGTTTAGACATTAATGGCTGTGTTGAGTTATTTTGAGGGGACAGCAAATTTACACGGTTATACAAGCTGTACACTCACTACTTTACATTGTAGCAAAGTGTCATTTCTTCAGTGCTGTCACATGAAAAGATATAATAAAATATTTTCAAAAATGTGAGGGGTGTACTTACTTTTGTGAGATACTGTATTATAGGTATACCAGTAAGTACAGATTGCTAAAAAAAAAAAAAGAAGAAGAAGAATGGAATTTCTACACACTAATGAGATATTATTAGCCACTTTGATTTATTGACCTTGTTTTACAGTGACTAGCTTCAAGGAATCTGTCAGCTTATTATATTTGATTAATTGAACAGCATTATTTACTGCTAGTGACCTCCCAAGGCCACCAGCAGTAAATTCCATGTCCAGCAAGGCTGGCTGGGTAAGTTCATGAACTTTGCTATACAAGAATTGTCTGTCCTAAACATATACAGTAATCAGAAAGTACAAGTTTTTGCAAGAGTTTCCAAGTCAAGGTTGCTCTGTGTACTGAATAGGTCACGTGCCCACTTTGAAATTGTCATTGCAGGTTCTTGCAGTAAAATACAGTGGAATCTGATGGGTGACAGTGGGAAAACAGGTTTTAGCACTCTTAAAATGAAGTCTGAATGGGAGCGGTTACGCGTTCTGTTTCTTTTAACATTTTAAGACACTAAAAAAATAGAACAAAAGTGGAGCTGTTGCCTAAGGCTGGGTTCTCACATGTGCCATGCGAATTGAAGCTCCGTTTTTATAGCTAATTGACAAAGTAGTTGTTCAGCGTTTAAGGTCCGTTTTTGATCAGGATCAGGCCAGGATTGCATCAGGATCAGGTCAGGATTTTATCCTGTTCACAACGGAATGCATCTGCGAATCAGATGTGTTCCCATAGAAGATAATGTGCTTGCAATTCGCACCGCAATGCCCAGAAAACGCACACTTTTTTTGGGCAATGCGGAGTACGAATGCAACGCACATATGTGAACCAGCCTCATTCAAATAAAAAAAACAAGGAGAGGGGCGCCTTTGAGTATGTACCAACAAATATTTATTAAAACAAACAATATCCACTCACATGGAAGACGGTAGTGTAGAGTTCAGATACGTCCCTAGGCTGAAGAGAGGGAGGAGGACTACAGGTCACAACGAGTCCATGAAATGCTGGCACCACATCAGATCCAACAGGGATAGGGTGGGATGGCTGAACTCAGAAAACTCTCCTTCAGCTGTCCAGATGGCACACCGAGAGCAGTAGGGGTCAAAGATGAGACCGTCAGGCCGGGTGTGCTTGAAAAAGGAGTGCAGCTATTCTTTCCACCAATAGCGAGCAAACTCGGAAACGCGTCGCATAGTTGTGACGTCACAGCCCGGCACCACGCTGTGTTCTGCTTCCCAAGCCTCGTTTTGGCTTCAAACTCACGGCCGTGATGCTTCCATACTACGGGCGCCGTACGAGCCTTGTGGATACCACAGCACAGCCAGTGATTGGCTCTGGCGTCCCTACATTCCCACTACCGGAGCCCGCACCCGGCCTGACGGTCTCATCTTTGACCCCTACTGCTCTTGGTGTGCCATCTGGACAGCTGAAGGAGAGTTTGCTGGGCTCAGCCATCCCACTCTATCCCTGTTGGATCTGATGTGGTGCCAGCATTTCATGGACTCGTTGTGACCTGTAGTCCTCCTCCCTCTCTTCAGCCCATAGACGTATCTGAACTCTACACTACAGTCTTCCATGTGAGTGGAGATTGATTGTTTTAATAAATATTTGTTGATATATACTCAGAGGCGCCCCTCTCCTTGTGTTTTTCCTAGCTCATTGGACCTTGCTTCTGGCCTTTTTGGTGGCAGCCCTGATTGACTTCTCTACATATATATTTAATGTATATATATCTACCCCTGCCATTGGACTATTAGGAACAGTTTATTGAGGTACTCTTGCATTGCGCCTTTTTTTACTTGTAAAAAGCTTCATTCAAATGAACGTATTTTAAAATGTCATGCGAATTCGCATAGGTGTGAACCAGCTCTAAAGCACCATGCCAGGTTTTATCTTTTATTTCTAAATGCTGGTAAAGGCAAATGTGACTAATGGCAATGGGCATCGGCACCGCATGATGGTAAAACAGACAGTTAGCGGACAGGGAGAGGGATTTACTGTATACTGAATACTATTATAGCACTGTGTGAAATATAACCTGATGTGCACAGAAAACTATTTTTACTATGACTAGTCTTGGCTGGTGTTGGACTATTGACAGGTACAAAAGGTTGTATGGATCATGGAGGTGACTTGCAAGGCTATCAAACCACTATCTGCATTAAAGGAGAAGTACAGCCAAAGCTCGTTTGGCTGTACTTCTCCTGTGGATCATAGAAGTGTAGTTCCTACTGCACTCCTGTGACCTGTTTGCAGCAGGGCTGAACCCCGCTGTCAGCTGATGTCACAGAGCCAGTCCAGGCTCAGGAAGGATCATGACCATATGGTTGGGATCCTCCCACATGCCTGGCCGGGCACCCAGCTCAGCCTCTCAGTAAACTGCTGAAGAGCCTAAGCGAGCCGCTCCAGCCCCCTACACAGCCCAGTGCCCCAGTGAGCTAGGTGGGGGGGGGGGGCAGAGCAGAAAGCGGTGACTGACAGTCACCAGCTCTCTGCTCAGGGAGCTGTGAGAACTGAGCGATTGGCGACGGTGTTTGATTGTTCGGTTCTCAGTCTTAGAGACGTCGGGGGACAGATCCAGTATTAGACCGATGCTGCATCCACTTAGGCAAGTATGATTCTGAAATAAAAAGAAAACCCTTACTTATCTTTTAACAAGGTGACATGGGGGTTATTTAAAGGCAAATCCACTTCGCACCCCTTCCTGTCGAGGCCACATCCCTTGCTGTTTAAGTCCTGCCCTGAAATTTTCAAGTGGGGACACCAGTTCTGGGAGCCTGGGGGGGGGGGCAATGGATTCCCTTAATTTGCATAGCTTTCCCCTCACTTCCTGTTTGGCTATGGGGCAGGAAGTGAAGGGAAATCTCTGCAATGGGACAAGGATGGTAAAAAATAAACTGACAGGGGCTTCCCTTACTCTACCCAAAATGAAAAAAAAAAGTTCTACTTTAAGCACAAATTTCTAATAATTTGATGGAGAGGACTAAGAAGATATAACCATGCCAATGGTGCAGCAGAACACATAGCACAGTGAGGAAGCTTTGTGGTCCAGGATGATGGGACAGTCAAAATTAGAAGCGGCATGCCGGCCGCCCGCATACTTCAATCAGTGTGGCCGCTTTATGGGGGCGCTAGACTAATTTCCCTCTAATAGCCCAGTATGCCCCATAAGACTGGTGGGGACTCTTTCTGTGCTGCCCTAGGCCTGCCCTTGTGGGCCTAGGCCAGGAAACAGCGTTGCATGCACGCACATATGTAACTGATGTATAGGGGTTGATTTACTAAAGGCAAATCTACTGTGCACTTAGCAAATGCAATGGCTCCAGAGCTTAGTAAATTAGGGAGAGCTCTGCTGAGTTCCATCATCCAATCATGTGCAAGCAAAAATGTTTTTTTTTTTTTTATTATTTTCCTTGCATGTGGTTGGGTATTCTTTGCAAAGTGAAGCTTTACCTCATTTACCCCACTCCAAACAATCATACATTTTGTAAATATTTCCCAATTATGAACCCAATCTTGCAGTAGTTCGCATCTCTCAAGATTTTATACATTTTTTTTATATTCAAAAGAATGAGGATAAGAGGACACAGTGGTCATGTGCACATTACCTAACTAGAAGGAGATTACAGAAGGTAATAGGACACCAAATCAGACAGTACCATACGGTTACGAAACATGACAGTGTACGTGCGTTCCTTCAGGGGGATTCCTTGGCTAAATTTCAACAATGCAATCTGTGGATGCTCTATACATGCAATATGGTAATTGCCAGCCCTTTATTAAATCCACTTACCTTATCTGAGTGACAGCAGTGTGTTGACGTTGCGCCATTTAAAAAAAAATAAAAAATTGTATTCATATATTAGCCAAGGTACAGAGACACCCAGATCTGATACTTGGGTAAATATTGAATAACACCAGCTCTCTTATATCACTGACACGACAGATCCTCCAACCCAGAAGACTGAAACAAGATCTCAGAACACAATAACACTTTCAGACAAGTCCAATTTCTACTTCTAGAGTGTAAAACTTGAACGAATCCCAGTGATAAATGCTGATTGTTTGCACTTGCATTATTAGCTTCTGTATCAGGTCTGTGGAGATCTAGTGCCCTTTTCCTGAGCTCATTAAGAACACAACTAAACGTTATTGTTTCGGTACAAAATTATCCATTAAAATGTCAGGTTGTTTGTTTAAACTTCATGAATTTGAACAGTTTAACCTGATGGGTTTAAACTTGCTTGGGCTCGATATAATGAGGAACATTGCCGTCCTGTATTGTTTAGACATCACTGTATATAATAAAGCAGAAAAAGAGTATAGTGCGGGGATATGCAATTAGCGGACCTCCAGCTGTTGCAGAACTACAAGTCCCATGAGGCATAACAAGACTCTGACAGCCAGAGGCAGAGTATGATGGGACTTGTAGTTTTGCAAGAGCTGGAGGTCCGCTAATTGCATATACCTGGTATAGTGGCTTCATAAGAAGACGTGTATAAGGAGCAGAAAACAAAGAACCCAGCATTCGGATTTATGTAAAGCTGATCCTACTGTAAAAGATTTTTTGAACAAAGCTTCTTACAAAAGTTCTTAGAACATTTGATAGCTTGGATGCCATTCAAAAGTGCTTCAAAGTACTTCATCCTGATCCTTTGAATCTTCTCATTACTGCGGTCGAAAACAAGCAGTGATTTAACCTCACCAACGATTGGAAATTCAGGTAAAAATTCCTTAAACTAAAGGATTTCAACCAAAAGTCTACTAGTGTATTGCCAGTTAACGTTGTTGCCTTTTACAAATTGCTATGCACCTCAAAGTGTGCTTAGTCCTCAATTTCTACACGTCTGTAACATAGGTTTTTGTGAAATCAATAACCTGTAATGCCATGTACACACCGGACCGGACTTTTGACGGACTGAATCACGTCGGACTTTTCAACGGACTTCCGACGGAGTTTCAGCGGACTTCCGTTGAATCGGACTTGTCTACACACAATCAAAGTCTGACGGATTCGACCGTGATGACGTACGAACGGACTAAAATAAGGAAGTTCATAGCCAGTAGCCAATAGCTGCCCTAGCGTCGGTTTTCATCCGTCGGACTAGCATAAAGACGAGCGGATTTTTGGACCGGACATAAGGTCCGTCGGAAAGATTTGAAACATGTTCCAAATCTAAAGTCCGTCTGATTTTCGACAGAAAAGGTCCACTGCAGGTCCGATAAAGCCCACACACGGTCGAATTGTCCAACGCATTCATACCGTCGGACCAGTTTGGTCGAAAAGTCCGGCCGTGTGTACATGGCATAACAATGTGTAAAGAAGTCAGCTCATCTGCATAATTGATCTAAAAGTTCCTGTGCCCACAAAGTGGGTATGAGATCAGGCTCTTCTCTGCAGGTAGCAGAGACGTCACTGTATCCTGAACCTACAGGTGCCTATAACTGCCAGAACTTGTGGAGGCCCAAGACTACAGCCAGGCCCCTAGCATATTCCTCTCCACCTGCCGTCACCCAGGAGCCTTATCCCGGTGCCACTTCACCCCTCCATCTCTTTATCTTTCACCCCTGCTGTGAGTTGACCTGCTACGCGGCGAACCTGATGATGTGGCAAGGTCAAACCTTTACCTGGTACCAGCAACCTTCCCCAGCTGGTTCACCCAGCTCTTTGCCCTCAGACCCTTGTGCTGCCCTGCTGCCTGGGTGCACTCCAAGCTGCAGCTGAATGAACAGATCCTACCCTCTGTTTCCCTGCATTCAGGAGTCCACTCTGACCCTTCACCTGCTGCTGGACACCCCATGATCATCAGTGTGAGTAGGCTGCTCTGATGCCCTGTCATTCCTACCCTATGAATAGTTTTCCTTTGATTGCTACCTTGGAAATTGCTGTCCTGTGACTGTTATCCTGTGCTTACTGTCCTGTGTTCCCATGCCTGTCTCTGGTTTCCCCTAGATTGGCCATGATGCACCTGGACTTACTGGTTGTTGTACCATATTGCTACCCCATGAACTATTACTCCTTGCTGTGCCATATTGCTATGCCATGGACAATTTCTGCTTGCTGTGCCATATTGCTGTCCCATGACCCTGCTCAGGGCTGTCTTTAAGGCAGGGCAAAAGGAGCAGCTGCCCTGGGCCCTGTCATTGTTGTGGGGCCCAAAGCAGCTGCCTCATACTTGCCAACTATCCCAGTTTAAGTTCCCTTGTCCCTTGAGGTTTTAGTCCCGTGCTGTGTCCTGCTATCTCAGTGTGAAGTTCTGTTACTAATGCTGCCCAGCTCTGCCCTAATGTTGTGTACAGATGACTGACCTGCAGACCCTGTGTTTACATGTAAACATTCATATGTAAATAGCAGCGGACTGGCAGACTTCAAATGTAAATAGAGGCGGTATTCATATGTATATCATGCCCCCCAGAAGTCATATCCACCATCACCTATACTGAATGCTGCCCACTGGGGAGATAAAGGGGCATGCTTGAAAGTCCTGCCTACAACTGTGGTCATTAAGCCTAACATCCACCTGTTCTGCAAAGGTGTTCAGCAAATTAGTGTGTGTGTGTGGGTGTGGGGGGGGGGGGGGGGGTAGGGGAGGGTAGTGTGGGGTGTGCAGAGGTAGGCAGAGAAGGAATTACAGTTTGGGGTACACAGGTGAACAAAGGAGGGGGATGTATAGAGGTAAGGAAGGTGGGTGCAAAGATGAGCAGAGGAGGCAGGTAGAGTTAAAGGGGAGGGGGATTGGAGTGGAGGGGATGGGGGAGGTTTGGGGTGCTGAGGTTAGTATAGGTTTTAGGATGCAAAGGTGTACTGACAGTGTGGATTAAGTTGTAGGTCACGTGTAGGGCAGCCCATTCATTTCAATGGGCTGCTCTATGCGCTAGAAATGCAGAAGAAAGTCCTTTTTCAAAATCACATGGTGCCAAGGCACAGGTCAGCAGATGGGTGAGGGTGTCATTAACAATAGCACTGCTGTGTATCTGCTAAAGGGCAGCACGTTTCTGTGGTGTCAGGAAAGCGATTTTGCATGCGTTCCCAACATACACAAATGTGAACACAGGTTATATGTCTCAGTTACATTGGTGGTCAGTTTAAATCTTCTCATTACATTGGGGCTTGGTTAAAATACTCTTATTCACACTAGTGACCAGTGTGAATGCCCCCCTTACATTGGTGGTCAGTGTAAATCCCTCCTTACATTGGTGGTTACTGTGAATGCTTCTATTACATTAGTGGTCAGTGTAAATCCCTATTACATTAGTGGTCAGTGTAAACCCCTATTACATTAGTGGTCAGTGTAAACCCCTATTACATTGGTGGCCAGTGTTGAAACTCCTCTTTATATTGGTAGTCGGTAAAAAAAAAAAAATCAGCATTGCCGTTGATCACACCCTCCCCTCCCCCCAGCAGTGCCACTGATCCCAGGAGTTCTAGGATCCCTAGGAGTTTTCTGTCTATTAATGGGTCCCCCCTCACCTCCCCAGCCCATGGTGTGCAGGCAGTGAGGAGATGATGTGCTGTATCCTCTAGAAACCAATCAGTGAGCAGTATTGATGTACAATAATCTCCAGCAGCAATCAACAAGCAGAAATCATGTGCTGTAACCTCTAACAACCAATCAGTGAGCCGTAATGTGTGCTGTAACCTTTAGCAACCAGTCAGTGAGCGGTAATGATACACTGTAACCTCTGGCAACGAATCGCAATCGCTAACCAGATCTGATTCAGTAAACAGATTTTGAGTCTAGCTGATATTTATTGTATGTCTCAGAGCAGGTGGAGAGCAAAACTGCATGGGGGGGGGCAAGAAAATTTTTGCCCAGGGTCCAATCAATATTAAAGACAGCGCTGACCCTGCTGTGTCCCCCATTCTGTCCTGGATTGTTACCTGTGGACCCACAACATTTCTCATTGTTGGCACTCTCACACATTAGAGTAGGAACCACAAGTGGAAGGGTAACATTGATAATGGTATAAGGTTTCCACATATACTGTATTTGTAAATTACATGCAAATTCTAAATATTTACAGCTACTGGTTGAAAATGGCTGTGCTCATAAGTTACATAGTTACATAGTAGGTGAGGTTGAAAAAAGACACAAGTCCATCAAGTCCAACCTATGTGTGTGATTATGTGTCAGTATTACATTACATATCCCTGTATATTGCGGTCATTCAGGTGATTATCTAATAGTTTCTTGAAGCTATCAATGCTCCCCGCTGAGACCACCGCCTGTGGAAGGGAATTCCACATCCTTGCCGCTCTTACAGTAAAGAACCCTCTACGTAGTTTAAGGTTAAACCTCTTTTCCTCTAATTGCAATGAGTGGCCACGAGTCTTATTAAACTCTCTTCTGCGAAAAAGTTTTATCCCTATTGTGGGGTCACCAGTACAGTATTTGTAAATTGAAATCATATCCCCTCTCAAGCGTCTCTTCTCCAGAGAGAATAAGTTCAGTGCTCGCAACCTTTCCTCATAACTAAGATCCTCCAGACCCTTTATTAGCTTTGTTGCCCTTCTTTGTACTCGCTCCATTTCCAGTACGTCCCTCCTGAGGACTGGTGCCCAGAACTGGACAGCATACTCCAGGTGCGGGCGGACCAGAGTCTTGTAGAGCGGGAGAATTATCGTTTTATCTCTGCAGTTGATCCCCCTTTTAATGCATGCCAATATTCTGTTTGCTTTATTAGCAGCAGCTTGGCATTGCATGCCGTTGCTGAGCCTATCATCCACTAGGACCCCCAAGTCCTTTTCCATCCTATATTCCCCCAGAGGTTCTCCCCCCAGTGTATAGATTGCATTCATATTTTTGACACCCAAATGCATTATTTTACATTTTTCTACATTGAACCTCATTTGCCATGTAGTCGCCCACCCCATTAATTTGTTCAGGTCTTTTTGCAAGATTTCCACATCCTGCGGAGAAGTTATTGCCCTGCTTAGCTTAGTATCGTCTGCAAATACAGAGATGGAACTGTTTATCCCATCCTCCAGGTCATTTATGAACAAATTAAATAGGATTGGTCCCAGCACAGAACCCTGGGGGACCCCACTACCCACCCCTGACCATTCTGAGTACTCCCCATTTATCACCACCCTCTGAACACGCCCTTGTAGCCAGTTTTCAATCCATGTACTCACCCTATGGTCCATGCCAACGCACCTTATTTTGTACAGTAAACGTTTATGGGGAACTGTGTCAAATGCTTTTGCAAAATCCAGATACACCACGTCTACGGGCCTTCCTTTATCTAGATGGCAACTCACCTCCTCATAGAAGGTTAATAGATTGGTTTGGCAAGAACGATTCTTCATGAATCCATGCTGATTACTGCTAATGATATCATTCTTATTACTAAAATCTTGTATATAGTCCCTTATCATCCCCTCCAAGAGTTTACATACTATTGATGTTAGGCTAACTGGTCTGTAATTCCCAGGGATGTTTTTTGGGCCCTTTTTAAATATTGGTGCTACATTGGCTTTTCTCCAATCAGCTGGCACCATTCCAGTCAATAGACTGTCTGTAAAAATTAGGAACAACGGTCTGGCAATCACCTGACTGAGTTCCCTAAGTACCCTCGGATGCAAGCCATCTGGTCCCGGTGATTTATTAATGTTAAGTTTCTCAAGTCTAATTTTAATTCCGTCCTCTGTTAACCATGTAGGTGCTTCCTGTGTTGTGTCATGAGGATAAACACTGCAGTTTTGGTTACTGAAGCCCCCCGATTCACTCGTGAATACTGAGGAGAAGAATAAATTCAATACCTCTGCCATCTCCCCATCCTTTGTAACCAGATGTCCTTCCTCATTCTTTATGGGGCCAATATGGTCTGTCCTCCATTTTTTACTGTTTACATACTTAAAGAATTTCTTGGGATTTTTTTTGCTCTCCTCCGCTATGTGTCTTTCATGTTCTATCTTAGCCATCCTAATTGCACCCTTACATTTCTTATTGCATTCTTTATACATTCTGAATGCTGTGGATGATCCCTCAACCTTGTATTTTTTGAAGGCCTTCTCCTTTGCTTTTATATGCATTTTTAAATGGAGTTAAGCCATCCAGGATGTTTGTTCGCTCTTTTAAATTTATTACCCAATGGGATACATTGGCTAATGCCCTTATTTAATATGCTCTTAAAGCAAACCCATCTCTCCTCTGTATTCTTTGTTCCTAATATTTTATCCCAATTTATGCCTTTTAGCAAGGTTTGTAGTTTAGGGAAGTTGGCTCTTTTGAAATTCAGTGTCTTTGTGTTCCCTTCATGTCTCCTATTTGTGTGATTTATACTGAAACTAATTGACCTGTGATCGCTGTTACCTAAATTGCCCCGTATTTCCACATCTGTTATCAGGTCTGTATTGTTGGTAATCAGTAGATCTAGTAATGTTTTATTTCTAGTTGGTGCGTCTACCATCTGACCCATAAAATTGTCCTGCAAGACATTAAGGAACTGGCGAGCCTTAAATGAATGCGCGGTTCCCTCCGCCCAGTCTATGTCTGGATAATTAAAATCCCCCATTATGATAACACTTCCCATCCTTGCTGCTAATCCAATTTGTGATAGGAGATCCGTCTCCACTTCCTCCCTCAGGTTAGGGGGCCTATAGCATACTCCCAGTATTATTTTCCCCTTAGCTTCATCCCTTTGGAGCTCTACCCATAAAGATTCCACCTCCTCCCTAGCCCCCTCAGTGATGTCATCTCTCACATTCACTTGTACATTATTCTTGATATATAGGCATACCCCTCCCCCTTTTTTACCCTCTCTATCCTTGCGGTATAGGGTATACCCTTGAATGTTTGCCAGCCAATCATGAGAGCTGTTGAACCAGGTCTCTGAAATTCCCACAAAATCCAAATCCTCCTTGTACAACAGTATCTCTAGTTCACCCATCTTGTCCGCCAGGCTCCTGGCATTGGTGAACATGCCACATAGTTTAGACCGGTCGCATATTGTCCTCGTATTGGGTGTTTCAAGATTGCAACTTGGACTTGCTACTATACTCACCTTGTGTTTTTGTGCTTTGGTTAACCTACCACTAATGCCCCCAATACTACCCTCTGGAATATCTTCCGCGCTGGCTATCACTGTCTCTGGACCCTTCCCCCCATCGCCTAGTTTAAAAACCCCTCTAACTTTTTGGCCATCTTCATTCCCAGCAGATCTGCACCCTCCTCATTTAGGTGCAGTCCGTCCCTTCTATAGTACCGGTTACCGACTGAGAAGTCGGCCCAGTCCTCCAGGAACCCAAACCCCTCCTTACTACACCAGCTCTTTAGCCACTTGTTTACTTCCCTAATCTCCCTCTGCCTCTCTGGTGTGGCTCTATGTACCGGTAGTATTTTTGAGAACACTACCTTGGAGGTCCTTTTCCTCAATTTAGCTCCTAAGTCCCTAAAATCGTTCTTTAGGACACTCCATCTGCCTCTGACTTTGTCATTGGTGCCAACGTGCACCATGACAGCCGGGTCTTCCCCAGCCCCTCCCAGTAATCTGTCCACAAGATCCGTGATGTGCCGAACCCGAGCGCCCGGTAGACAACATACTGTTCGGCGCTTCAGGTCTTGGTTACAGATTGCCCTCTCTGTCCTTCTAAGAATTGAGTCCCCTACCACCAGAATCTGTCTTTCCTTTCCCTTTGCTGCCCCCCCACTCTCACTGGAGGAGTTCTTCCCCTGGCAGCTAGGAGAGTCCCTCAACTCCAGCAGTGCTAGTCCCTGACTGGTTACACCAATGTCACTCAATGGAGCGTACTTATTGGGATGCTCCAGTCCTGGATCGGCCTCCCTGGCACTTCCCCCTCTACCCCTCCTGACTGTCACCCATCTACTCTTTGCTAGTGCCTGCACCTCTTTGTCTCCACCCGCCTCTGTGCTGGCCCCTGCCGGCACCTGCCGTGTACGTTCCTGGCTCACCTTTAGTATGGAGGGACTTCTCAGTGCTGACAGTTGCTTCCCCAGATTCAGAACCTGGGCTTCCAGGGAAACAATGTGCTTACATTTTGCACAGCAGTATTCGCCCTCGATCGGATGATCAAGGAACGCATACATGCGGCAAGATGTACAAAGAGTCGCCTCTCCACACCCGCCGGGCATCGTACCTATTTAAATTTAGTGAGGATTTGGGGATTTTACCCTGTCCAAATTACCTAACAACTAGCTTCCTGGCACTAATACTCAAGACAATACACAGGTACACAATACACAAGTACTAACGATCCACACACACTACTCAGACAACACTCAGATACTCACACTACACAGGTACTATGACCTCTGTTATAACCTCCTGTTTTAAACTCTTGTTTATAACTCCCACTTAAAAAAGCTCCACAGCTTCAAACTGAGCACGCTCAACTGAGTCCTACAACAAGTTAAATAGTCACCTGGGAGCAATTAACCACACCCTTAATTGATAGACTGATGAAACAAAAAAAAAAAAAAAGAAAAAAAGAAAAGCTATTTAAAAAGTGACAGCAAAAGGCAAGATAAAAACTAAAAGGAAAAGTCCCCAAAATGCAACCCAGCAAACACCAACAGACAGCAGCAATACACACACCAACAGACAGCAGCAATACACACACCAACAGACAGCAGCAATACACACACCAGCAGACAGCAGCAATACACACACCAACAGACAGCAAGACTTGTATACTCTAACTCTTGTTTATAACTCCCACTTAAAAAAGCTCCACTTACACCAAGCTCCACAGCTTCAAACTGAGCACGCTCAACTGAGTCCTACAACAAGTTAAATAGTCACCTGGGAGCAATTAACCACACCCTTAATTGATAGACTGATGAAACAAAAAAAAAAAAAAAAGAAAAGCTATTTAAAAAGTGACAGCAAAAGGCAAGATAAAAACTAAAAGGAAAAGTCCCCAAAATGCAACCCAGCAAACACCAACAGACAGCAGCAATACACACACCAGCAGACAGCAGCAATACACACACCAACAGACAGCAAGACTTGTATACTCTAACTCTTGTTTATAACTCCCACTTAAAAAAGCTCCACTTACACCAAGCTCCACAGCTTCAAACTGAGCACGCTCAACTGAGTCCTACAACAAGTTAAATAGTCACCTGGGAGCAATTAACCACACCCTTAATTGATAGACTGATGAAACAAAAAAAAAAAAAAAGAAAAGCTATTTAAAAAGTGACAGCAAAAGGCAAGATAAAAACTAAAAGGAAAAGTCCCCAAAATGCAACCCAGCAAACACCAACAGACAGCAGCAATACACACACCAACAGACAGCAGCAATACACACACCAACAGACAGCAGCAATACACACACCAGCAGACAGCAGCAATACACACACCAACAGACAGCAAGACTTGTATACTCTAACTCTTGTTTATAACTCCCACTTAAAAAAGCTCCACTTACACCAAGCTCCACAGCTTCAAACTGAGCTCATGACATCTTATTCATGGACTTGCCGTAAACCGGTCTTCCAAAGTGCACTTTTTTCTGATCAGATTACTGCCTAGCCCTTCCTCTTACTCAAAAGCTAGTCAAAGCTTAGCCACGCAGATCCCATGACAGATCTATGAGCTGTATGAAAACAGGCTTCAGCGAATGCTTGCCATCTATAAATGAAGATTCAATCTAGGAGCAGTCTATTAAGAAGCAGATTTTAAAAAGTACCAAATAAAAAAAAAAAAAAAAAAAAAAAGGGATTCCTGTAAGCCTCTCCTGTCTTATTTAAAACCTTAATTTTCAGCATATATTGGGTAAAACTTATTTAGCCACATAGCGATCTGTGCTTACTGTGACAGCAGGAGACTTTGCGCCATCACTGTGTGGGAGATCTCATTGGCAGTGGAAGCAGCACACCTCCAGCTCTGCAGCTGTCATTGGCCCTCTTATGACTCATCCCCCTCCCTTCCTGGCAAACTCTCAGGTGAGTGAGAGAGAGAGCTGTGCATGATGTCATAGGCTAATGACCAGACAAGAAACAGAAAGTGGGCTGTATAAGGTATTTACTGGCAGAAGAAAAATGTTTTACTATCTAAAGTTAAAACAACAAGGGCAGAGGATTTAACCACTTCAGCCCCGGAAGGATTTACCCACTTCCTGACCAGGCCATTTTTTGCGATACGGCGCTGCATCGCTTTAACTGACAATTGCGCGGTCGTGCGACGCTGTACCCAAATAAAATTGATGTCCTTTTTTTCCCCACAAATAGAACTTCCTTTTGGTGGTATTTCATCACCTCTGCTGTTTTTATTTTCTGGGCTATAAACAAAAAAAGACTGCCAATTTTGAAAAAAACAAAACAAAACAATATTTTCTACTTTCTGCTATAAAAAAAAAAATGTAAAAAAAACAACATTTCTTCATCAATTTAGGCCAATATGTATTCTGCTACAAATTTTTGGTAAAAAAATCCCAATAAGCGTATATTGATTGGTTTGTGCAAAAGTTATAGCATCTACAAACTACAGGATAGCTTTAGGGACTTTTATTTATTTAATTTTTTTTTACTGGTAATGGCGGCGATCTGCGATTTTTAGTGGGGCTGCAACATTGCGGCAGACAAATCTGATACTGAGTGACACTTTTTGGGGACAAGTGACACCAATACAGTGATCAGTGGTAAAAAAAATGCACTGATTACTGTATAAATGGCACTTGCAGGGAAGGGGTTAACACCAGGGGCGATCAAAGGGTTAAATGTATCTGCAATTTTTAGCACGACTGCGACCTTGCGGCAGACAAATCTGACCCTAAGTGACACTTTTTGGGGACCAGTGACATTATTACTGTGATCAGAGCTAAAAAAAATGCACTGATCCCTGTATAACTGACACTGGAAGGGAAGGGGTTAACACTAGGACACTGGGGGGGCGATCAAGGGGTTAAATGTGTTCCCTGGGAGGTGTTTCTAACTGTGGGGGGGAGTATATTCACTGGAGGAAGAGAAAGATCGTGATTCAGCTTAGATGAAACACGATCTCTCACTTTTCCTTCCTGACAGATCCAGCGGTGTGCTTTGTTTACATCGACACACAGCTGCGCCGTGTCTCTTCTCAACGATCGGTGGGTCGTGGTGGCCATCGCAGCCGCCGGACCCGCTGATTGGCTCCCGCTGTGTCCAATCACAACGGGAGCGGTGAGCCCCCGAAATCACATACAGGTAGCGGTTAATAGATGGAAAGTTGAAAACACGACTGAAGATCCGCAACAATTCACTAACCTACAATTATACCTACTGTATGTGCCATAAAAATCTTTATTTTTAGTAATAAGCGCCAATGAGTGAAAAAAAAAAAAAGTCTAAATTATTGTTCTGGCAATTGCATATATTTCATAATGAATTGAGCTTTAATTCTCTTTTTATTTCACTGTACGGCAATCACAGTAATTTGCCACAAATTATGTTGACAAAGGATTTTTTAAATTACAACCACTGATGGCAACAACCTTTTCTGCCTCCGACAAGCTTCCACAGAGTAGGCGAGGTTATTGCGTCTGCTTATCAATCCTTTCAGAGCCAGTTTTGCACCCATGCAAGTACTGCTCTGGAGAGGAAGGCGAGCACCTTTGTCTCACTGCCTTCCTCCCTGCAATGAAATGTCATGGATTTGTTACTTTCAGACATTTTCTTTTTATTATACAATCTGTTTTTGCTAAACGCCTGCATTCGGAATTGACTTGGCTGAAGTCATTCCAGGAAAATGTAGATAGGTTAACATGGATTAGAAACCTGCACACTTGCCTTGCTAAGGCCTTGTGTCATGTATACATATAGGTTAAAGCGGAGCTCCACCTCTTTGTGAAATGGAGCTATTGAGGAGGAGTGGGTACCTGATTTTGCCAGGTACCCACTCCTACTTCCACTCCGATCTCCTTAGGCGACCAGTCACAAAGCACAGCGCCGCTCGCGCATGTGCGGGGGCATCCGGCTGTTAAGCTGCAAGTGGTCACAGCCAGGTGCCCATGATAAAGATACCAGCACCGGTTAGGGAGGACACAGGGAGAAAATCACTGGGGTGAGCACACCGCTGGATCGTTGGACAGGTGAGTGGCTGTTCATTAAAATGTCAGCAATTTTCACAAGAGCCTGGAACTCCTCTTTAAAGAGGAACTGCAGTCTGCTCACATAATTTGTAATAAAAACATCTTTGCCATTCTGAAGCTTCCCGCCAACCACTTTGCATATTATTTTATATATACTGGGATTCTGGACTTGCCAAATATGCTACGGAAATCTCCCTCCACTGAGTCTGGCTGCAGCCATTTCAACTGTGGGCAGCTGAAGCTGCTGTCTGTTCACTTCCTGGATTTACACAGACACACAGAGGCACATGTCCAGCTCTGCAGCTCTCATTGGCCCTCTTATGACTCACCCCCCCCTCCCTTCCTGTCAAACTCTCTCTCTCTCTCTCTCTCTCTCTCTCTCTCTCTCTCTCCCTCTATCTCTCCCTCTCTCTCTCTCTCTCTCTCTCTCTCTGTGCATGATGTCATAAGCCTAGGCTTTTTACCCAAGAAAGAGGAAGTGGGCTGTATAAGGGATTTACTGGCAGAAAAAAAAAATTACTATCCAAAGTTAAAACAACAAGGGCAGAAGATTTAATAGGTGGAAAGATAAAAAATGACTGAACAAAGCAAAATGGTCACAAAGCCATTAGACAAGAGTGTCAAAATAGGGTTTCCTAAGCTGGGGACAGCTATGTTTATTTGCAGTTCTCAGACAGTTTAAAGTGGTGTTCCGGCCAAAATTATACTTTTTAAATAAAAATACCCCTATAATACACAAGCTTAATGTATTCTAGTAAAGTTAGTCTGTAAACTAAGGTCTGTTTTGTTAGTTTATAGCAGTAGTTTGTTATTTTATAAACTTACAGCAGGCCGTGGCCATCTTAAGTGTGGGCATCTGAGGCCAGACTGTATTTCTTCCTGGATCTCATCCTTGCAGATCTCGCACATGCTCAGTGCAGCACAAGCAGTGTAATAGGTTTCAGGTCAGGTTTCCATAGCAACGGCAGTGTCAGAGGAAGTTGCCGCCCCATCCCAGAAGGCATTGCAAACAGGAAATGATGCGATGGGCCACGGCCAGGAAGAAGTGAAAAATGAATACAGCAGATATACAGTAGGTGTTGAGAAATTTTTTTTTAAAATATTCAATTCGTTTACAGTGCACAGTTTAGTGAGGGATGCTGAAGAGTTGTAAAAGTGGGTGGAACTCCACTTTAATCCTTTCGCTGCCACCAACATAGGGCAGATGGCAAAATAGAACTACTTCCTGCTGGCCAGGTCAGTATGCCTTACATTGACTCCATTCCCCCTTCTGCTATAAACTCACAAATCACATAATTGACCATCAACTTACTTAAGTAAGGACACTGCTGATTAAAATAGCTGTCATCAGACGCTGACAAGCCATGATCAAAGCCATTCATTAAACCTGCCCCCCCCACCTTCCACTGCTCTGCTGCCCACATTGTGCCCTGTATTCCTGTTGCTGTGTGCTGCAGACTGTGTCCCTTGCTTGTCTGGTTCTCTTCCCCATCTCTGTGGTGTCCTCCAAATCCTAGGTCCTGACAGGTTAACTGCAATATATTACAATATATTTTGTTTACAGGTTTAGATACGTTTTAAAATTTAAGCATGTCATTTCCTAGCAAGATTTATCTACTGCTGTCTGGACAAGGGTTGTTGTGGCCCGGTACCGCTCACTAAAACTATAAGATAGCCTCTTCCACGTAGGAGAGGAAGTATTGGTGCCAGGAAACACGGCTTGCTCTGCATTTCATGGACATGACAACAGCAAGCCAGGTAGCTTGGATTAGCAAAGAATTCGCACACATAGTTGCCAATTTCCAAATAACTTTGAAGAAACTGGGATGCAAGGCAATTATTGACGTTCCAGCAAAGTTAAAGCTGTCCTCAAGTACAGATAAGGTCACCAATATACAGGACAGAAGCTTATTACATAAACATGAACAGATCCAAGAAACAATCACAAAGTGAGAAAATGGGCCTAGTATATAGCCAATGCTAGCAGTACCTGCATCAATCCAATAGTAAATTAGTAAAACAGCGAGATCAGAACAGATTTAATCATACAGTTTGTAGTGTACATAGATTTGCAAAACAATGGGATAAAGAAATATTCCTGAACTTTGTTTTATCTCATGGTTCCTGTGAAATTGTGTGAATGCATCAATGCAGTGCATGTTATCTCAGCTTGCAGAGTTATGCCCCGTACACACGGTTGGATTTTCCGATGGAAAATGTGTGATAGGACCTTGTTGTCGGAAATTCCGACTGTGTGTGGGCTCCATCACACATTTTCCATCGGAATTTCCGACACACAAAGTTTGAGAGCTATCTATAAAATTTTCCGACAACAAAATCCGTTGTCGGAAATTCCGAGCGTGTGTACACAAATCCGACGCACAAAGTGCCACGCATGCTCAGAATAAATTAAGAGACGAAAGCTATTGGCTACTGCCCCGTTTATAGTCCCGACGTACGTATTTTACGTCACCGCATTCAGAACGATCGGATTTTCCGACAACTTTGTGTGACCGTGTGTATGCAAGACAAGTTTGAGCCAACATCCATCGGAAAAGATCCATGGATTTTGTTGTCGGAATGTCCGATCAATGTCCGACCGTGTGTACGGGGCATTAGGATTCATTGCATGAGTTTACCAAAAATGTAAATATTGGAGAATATACAGCCTCATGATACATAACTAAGCTCCATTTCATGCTGAATAAACTAAATTATTGATGTATCTTAAATAGAAAACTATATTTAGATTTTAACTCCAAAAGAATTTTATTAAAATAAATGTAATAAAAAATCAAGAAAATCAGATTTAAATAAAAAAAATTAACTTTAAAAAAAAAAATTATTAATTTTTATCCACCCTGGACCCCTGATACCTTACTGTTGGCCTCTGCATAGGGATGAGCAGAACATCCCCCGGTTCGGTTCAGACCAGAACATGCGAACAGACAAAAACTTTGTGCGAACACCGTTAAAGTCTATAGGACACGAACATGAAAAATCAAAAGTGCTAATTTTAAAGGCTTATATGGATGTTATTGCCATTAAAAGTGTTTGGGGACTTGGGTCCTGCCCCAGGGGACATGTATCAATGCAAAAAAAAGTTTTAAAAATGAATTTTTTTTCAGGGGCAGTGATTTTAATAATGCTTAAAGTGAAACAATAAAAATGAAATATTTCTTTAACCACCTCAATACTGGGCACTTTCGCCCCCTTCCTTCCCAGACCAATTTTCAGCTTTCAGCGCTCTCGCACTTTTAATGACAATTACTCGGTCATGCTACACTGTACCCAAATGAAATTTTTATCATTTTGTTCGCACAAATAGAGCTTTCTTTTGGTGGTATTTATTCACGACTCCATTTTTTTTTTTTTGCGATATAAGCGCAAAAATAGTGGAAATTTGGAAAAAAAACAATATTTTCTTTTTTCTGTTTTAAAAGAAATCCAGTAAAATCGAATTTTGTCATAAATTTAAGCCAAAATGTATTCTGCTACATGTTTTTGATAAAAAAAATCCTGTTAAGTGTATAATAATTGGTTTGTGTGATCACGGACATATGTACGCAAATGATCATGTACAGATGTGTGCAGGTGATCACGTACATATGTGTGCAGATTACCATTGGGACATGTGATTTTAGTGTGACATATGTGGGGGACAGCTTTTTTTATTATTTGGGGACATGTGTTTTGGGGACATGTGTGTTTTACATTATGTGGGGACATGTTTGTGTTTTACATTATGTGGGGACATGTGTGTGTTTTACATGTATGTATTTACATGTGTGTGTTGACATTAGGTTGGTGATCAGTGAGTAAAAAGCTGTAAAAAACAGCTCATACTCACTGATCATCAGCCGGCTGCAGCGATCCCCTCTCCTCTCCTCCTCAGCGACAACTTCCGTGTGAGGAGAGGAGAGCTGATCGCCTAGCAACCGGCTGTGTTTACATCACATGACAGCTGTGATTGGACACGGCCGTCATGTGATCAGGAGGGCCAATCACAGAGCCCTCCTGCCGATCCGAGATGCGCCGTGTCCGGGGGACACGAGCGCATCGGGATCGCGCCGCTGCGCGGGCACGCGCGCGCGCGATCCCGCTCCTTCTGAGGGACGTTCCTGAACGTCCACTCAGAAGGAGAGAGCGCCCACCCGGCCGTTTATGTACATTGGCCGGGTGGGAAGTAGTTAAATATCATGCCTGGGGGGTCTCCTTAGTCTGCCTGTAAAGTAGCACATCTTTTGCATGTTTATAACAGTACCATAGCAAAATGACATTTCTAAAGGAAAAGATGTAATTTAAAACTGCTCGTGGCTGTAATGTATTGTACCAGCAATATAGATAAAAATCATTGAAAAAAACGGCATGGGTTCCCCCCCAGTCCATTACCAGGCCCTTTCGGTCTGGTATGAGTATTAAGGGAAACCCCACGCCAAAAAAAAAGGCGTGGATGTCCCACCAGGTCTTGAATGGATATTAAGGGTAACCCTGCACCAAAATTTTAAAAAAAATGCCGTAGGGGTCCCCCAGGCACTATATATTCTGAACAGCAGTATATATAATATACAGCCTTCCCTACATACTCTGCAGAAGAATTGGGCCTTAGGTGTTGGTGGTGCCAGAACACTGTAACCCCTCACAGTTACTCTTCTTGGGCGCAGGAACAGGCCCTGCTGTGAAATATTATATCAAAAATTGTAATTGCATGCCCCTGTTAAACAGGGGCAGAAAAATTGGGACTTTTGGGTGGTGGTGGTGCCCCAAACCAAAAATATTGTTGGAAGCTACCATCATCAAGATTGAGTAGGAATAGGATAGGCAGCATAGACAGTCTTCAAGGGATCCCTGATCTATAGCAAATTTAATCAGTTATATCAGCATCAGGTGCTTGATAGCTGCTGATCCAAGACTGATTCATGTTTATGAATGTAAGCCTATCAACGGAGTTTGTGGACAGGTGCACACTTTTATACATTACAAACCCTCCAGTTTCACTGAATGTGTGTTCAGAAAGCACGCTGGATGCAGGACAGGCCAGTAGCTCAATTGCATATTGAGCTAGTTCTGGCCAGTGGTCCATCCTCAAGACCCAGTAACCCAGTGGATGATCTGTTGGAAAGGGCTCCAAGTCTGCTCTTGCCCCTAGATATTCCTGCACCATATAATGCAGATCCTGGCGATGGTTGTTTGAACCAATCAGAGCTTTGCGCTAAAGACTGAAAAATTGTTTAACGGCATCAGTCAGCCGGCCACCTTCTCCACTGCTCTTCCTCTGACTGATCGAAGCCTCAGCAATACATTGTCCAGCACCAGGAAATGGTAATCTCCCAGGGTCTGGAAATGCATTACACAAACCTTTCTTCAAGGCCTCCAAGATATTCCATCCTCTGCTCCCTCTGCGAAGGCATGATAAGTTCTGCAACTTTACCCTTGTACCGTGGATCAAGAAGGGTTGCCAGCCAGTAATGAGCCCTTTCCTTGATACCATGAATCCTAGGGTCCTTTCGCAGGCTTTGCAGAATCAGGAAGGCCATGCAGTGTAAGCTTGCAGGGACATTCGATTCTGAGTCCTCTGGGTCACTAAGGATCACATTATCTGTAATTACCTCCTCCCAGCCACGTACAACTCCTTGGGTTTCTGGGGACTGAAAACCATCCCTTGAAGACTACTACTGAGTGTTATCCTCTACATTCATGCTGACACAATCCTCCTCCTCTTCTTCCTGTGTATTTGGCGGGCCCGCAGGAATGCTATCGGATAAAGGGGGCCTTGAGAGGAAAGAAAGTCCTCCTCTTCCTCCCGCTGTTCAGCCTTGAGTGCCCTATCCATGATTCCACAAAGCAGGTGCTCCAGCAGGAAGACTAGAGGGACCGTGTCACTGATGCATGCATTGTTGCTGCTCACCATCCTTGTGGCCTCTTAAAATGGTGACAGGACAGTGCATGCATCCTTGATTAGTGGGCACTGGCGTGGCGAAAATAAGCCAAGCTCCCCTGACCCTGTCCTGGTGCCATACTCACACAGGTACTCATTGATGGCCCTCTGCTGTGTGTGCAGCCGCTGCAGCATTGCCAACAGTGATTTCTACCTGGTGGACATGTCACAAATGAGGCAGTTGGTGGGCAGGTTGCATTCCCTTTGAATGTCAGCCAGCCGAGCACTGGCATTGTATGACCGGCTGAAATGACCACAGACCTTTCTGGCCTGCCTCAGGAGATCTTGTAAGCCTGGGTACCTGGTCAAGAAATGCTGCACCACAAAATTCAGGACGTGTGCCAAACATGGAACATGGGTCAAGTGTCCCTGTCGGAGGGCAGGGAGAAGGTTGGTGGCATTGTCGCATACAACCATTTCTGTCTGAAGCTGGTGGAGCGTCAACGACCTCTGAGCCCGTCCCTGCAGAGTTGACAGAATCTCTGCCCAGTGTGGCTCCTGTCCCTAGGCAGACCAACTCAAGCACCGCATGGCATCTTTTTGCCTGACTGCTTGCGTAGCCCCTTGAGTGCTTAGGGAGCACTGCTGGTTCAGAGGACAAATCTGCAGAAGTGGCCCTAGAGGAAGAAGAAGAGGAGGGGGTGGAGGAGAGAGCTGTGGCAGAATCACCACTAGCATTTTGGTGGCGTGGTGGCGGAACAAACTCCAACAACACTTATCCTGCATCTTTCCCAGCTGCCATTAGAGTTACCCAGTGCACCGTGAAGGAAAGGTAACGTCCTTGCCCATGCCTGCTGGACCATACATCAGCGGTAATATGAACCTTATTGCTGACCGCCCTGTCCAACGAGGCTAAAACATTGCCTTCCAGATGCCAGTAGAGAGCTGGAATGGCCTTCCATGAAAAGAAATGGTGTTTTGGAACCTGCCACTAAGGTACATCACATTCCACAAATTCACGAAAGGGGGCAGAACTTAACAGCTGAAAAGGCAGCAGTTGTGCTGCTAGCAATTTGGCCAAGCTAGCATTTAGACGCTGAGCATGTAGATGGCTGGGACCAAATTTCTTTTGAAGGTTCAGCAACTGGGGTAGGGAAATTTGCTTGCTAAAATCAATTGGTGGTGTACTGCTAGCAGTACTGCAAGTACTTGGGACACCTATTGCTATACCTTGATTCCTCTCAGTGCAGGTTTTTGAGAGGACTGGAGGTATAGTAGAGTTGGAGATCCCAGATGAGAAGCAAGGAGTAGTCCACCTTTTTCTATGATGTGGGTCTTTCAAGTACTGTTGCCAACGGACTGCATGGCAGGTTGTCATATGTCTGGTCAAGCATGTGGTGCCCAAGCGGCTGCTGTTCTGGCCACGCTTGATCTGCTTCAGATATAGGTTGCAAACAGCAACGGTGCGATCTGCTGCACACGTGTCGAAAAAGGCCCACACCAAGGAACCTTTAAAAGTCAGCAGGGAGTCAGCAGCGCCCTGCACCTGCGAAGCTCTGCGGTGTGATGCAATAGGGTGGCTGCCCTTAAGCTGCCCCTAGAGGCCATCCTGCCTCATTGGAGTTGTGCCTTCTCCTTACTTTCATCCTCTCTTCTCTCAGGCACCCAAGTACAGTCAGTGACCTCATCATCCCCTCCCTCATCACTGGAGCAAACTTGGCAGTATGCTGCAGCTGGGGGAACATGACTGCCAGTTTCTTGTCCTTCTTGGGCACCCCCTCTCTCTAGGCTCGCGTTACTCCCTTCCTCAACCTGTGAACCAACATTGGAGAATTCAAACAGCTGCTCATTCTCCAGCAGCATATA